>VZUI01045426.1:0-76406 GCA_013401135.1 Cettia cetti | reverse complement strand
CCGGCCCCGCGGCGCCCCGGGCACGGGCTGCGGGGGGCGGCCCGGCCGGGCCCGGCCCCGGGACTGCCCTCCCCGCCGAGCCGGCCGGGCAGCGACCGTGCGCTGCCACTCACCGCGCCTGTGCTTTCGCCGCTGTCCCGAGGCGCGCTGCGAGAGCCGCCTTCCCTTCCTCTCGCTGCCTTTTGCTCTCGGTGGTCCTTGTGCTCTCCTGCGTCCCTGGACGCCCGTCGGTCCCCTCAGCAGGGATCACCGGCAGCATGGCGATCTCCTCGAGAACATCTTTGCCTGTCTCCAGAAGCAGGACTTGGCTAAACACCCGTACTCCAGTGCTGTGCATCTACTGGCGGCTGATGGCAGCTGCCGAGGGAGCATAACCACGGGGTAAACACGCCGCTGCTTCTGCTGGTACTGTCCCTCGGCTCAGGGACTATCCCAGCTGGACGTAGTATTTTAGGTTTAACAACTCTTCGTAGACTTCTTTTTTTTTCCTCCACAAATTTCCTGATTTTGTTTTTAGGTACAGTAAGACTTTAACATTCATAGTGTGCTGTGAGTGTTCCAAAATGTTTCTATGTTCAAAGTGTTTCTATGAATTTCATTTATTCTGTTTTAAAAGCGGTAGGGAGTAATGAGCAATTTTCCCTGGCGATTTGCTCACTTTACATCTGTTAGACATCATGCTAGACAACAACTGCAAGATGCATTAGAAAATTTAGGTGCCAACAACTGTCCAAACAAGTTTCGACCGGTTGTGTGTACAAATAGAGCTTGTGGTGTTCAGGATGTAAGTGAAAACTAAAACAGCGACCTGGTTTTTCACAGCAGGTCAGTTTGGGAAAAATCAGACTAGAGGACTTGACTGTAACGTAAACAAAACTCTCAGTGGGGGGAGCCTATTTGAATTGCCTACAGAGAGAAGCTTATTTGAAAGTTTCATATATGGCATGATATTTCATTAGAGTTCACATGAACAACCAACACACTCAATTTTTTTTTCACCTAAAATTAAATGTCTGAGTATTGTATGTGATGTAATTGGGTCGGTTTTCATCTTGCTATTTCATTTATTATACAAATAGTTGTGGAGTCAGCAAAGGCACTTTTCACCATTTTGAGTCACTTGTTTCTCTTAAGACAAATGTGTATATGTAGTATCTCTTTGTAGACATCAGTGTCTGAATTTTCCTTCCTGTTTTGTTTACTTAGCCATTTAACACAATTCTGGCTGATATTAAATGACACAGCAGGATTTGAATAGTTTCCTTTGGCTGCAGACATAGAAGAAAGAAAGAAGAAAGAAAACCATGTTTGAGAAAAATGCAACCAATAGAAACCAAGAGTAGGCTAAGAACAAAAAATGTCTTAAAATACTTTGATGCAGATCCTCCAAGCAGTTTTCTTTGTACAAACCTTTAAAGAGAAATCACACAGAGCTGGTGCTGATGGAAAAATCCACCTTGAACAGCTGCAGCCTGTAAAAACTGTTTGTTTTAAGGCTTTGAGTTGCTGAAAGGCTGAAGACAGAATGCATCTTTGCAAGATGCATCACCATCTTCACTCACGGGTTACACCCCAGAAACCCACAAAAAGATACCAAGTTTATGGGAACCCTTACACTTCTTCTTATGACACCTTAGTTGTCACGTTACACAAGGGATAAAATAAGATGTACAAACTACTTAGATAATTTTGTTTCATAATTTAACCATTGTGTTTTAAACTGATTAACTTCATTTTGTCTTCTGGCAAGTAGTTTTTCTTTTTTTCAACACTGGCCTATGCAGAACTAGTTTCAATCTATACAGTATTAATAAAGTAAAAAACTATTTGCTTTCTTAAAAAAGCATCTGATGTTTTGACAATAATATCTGAAAAAAACCCCCTCAACCTTTTAAAATAGATCCCCCCTGCTTTTTAGTGGTTTTAAAGGACCCCTTTTATGTTGTTGGGCAAGCCATAATTTATCTAGATTTTTTCTGTGGCACCCAATCATAAAGCAAAAACTCAGATATACATAATCTCTGAGGTAATTCAGTTTGAGAGGAGCATAATTCTACTTCTTTATAAACTCAGGGGCCCAGTGGTTAACTATCCCCCATTTTTTCTTAGCATTCAATTTTCAAATCAAAATAGTTAAGAAGAGTATTAACTTACATATTTTTCTAGCATCATGAAGCTATATGCCCTAAGGTTAAAATAACATATTGGTGCTAGAAGAGCACATAGATAGCGAAGAATGCATCTGAGTAGGAATGTCAGTGGAGAACACCGAAAGGAAAGAATCTGATTTAATTACTGGAGATCTCGTGAATTTGGGGTTACTCGTGTCTTTCAGTTCTGAAACCAGTTGAATCTGTAAGAGACCTAAGAACAGCAGTTAAGATGGAGGGTGACCTAATTAAGTATTTTATCTCTTTATTAATGCTGATAATCCGGCTATGTCAGAAAAGGTACCTTCCTCGCTGCGTACCAAGGAGGCTGCCCAAGTGCATACTGTGTAGAACACAGATTTGCAAGCGAGCCATCCATTCTCTGGGGAGAAGAAACTGCCAATGCTTGTCGCGGTGTTTTTTCCCCTCTACCTTTGAAACTGATTTCGAGATCGAATTTAAAGGCTTTAAAGGCGGAAATGGAATTAAACTAATTTGCCATACGTCTCTAACTGTTCACAGAAAAGTCGCATTTATTGAGCAAGAGTACTCCGTCTTGCCAGCTCATTCACCGAAGCATTTGTTAACACTAACACAAGAAATACACAATAGCAGGGCAGGCAGCACTGAAGAAAGTTTCTCCTCTCGGGTGCTATACACTCCAAATGCTGGGGAAGCAGCTGTTCCCGCGGTGTCACCCAAGGCAGCGCCGCGGCACAGGTGACACGGCCGGGGCGGTGACACAGCCGGGGACCCTCGGCAGCCGCAGCGCCCGCCGGGGAGCGCCCCGCCCTGCCGGCCCGCTGCCCGCTCGCGGGTGCCCGTGTTAGCCGAGGGCTCGGGGCCGCTCCTGTGGTGCGGGGTGGGTGTCTCGCCGTAGCTGCCACATCTTCAGCTGCAAAGTCGGACTTTGCTGGCGTCCCGAAGTTTCAGGTGACCAGCTGTTCGCGGGTGTCGCTCCTTACCCCGCAGTGTGGAGGTGAAGTTCTTTGGCCACTGACCCTGCGTGCCCCAAGCTTTAAAAGTTTGTAGGTTTCTTGCTGGGAGTGCAGTTGCGTGAAGACGCTGTCATAAAGACAACACACGTTGTGCATGCAAGGTTATGTAGGGATGCAGAACGTGCTGAGGGTGTTACTAAAGGTTTAGCTTGGCAGCTGAAATTAAACGACAGCTTATCTTAAAGCAGTTACAGTCTGAAGTTGTTGACCAGGTTTCTGCTGTGTGAGGCAGTGCACAGTGCAGGCTGAGCTGCCTGACACAGAAAAGCTGCCTTCTCAACAGATCCAGGCTAGGCATAGAAACCCCAGGGAATTGAAACACTGTTTTGTGTATTTGTTACTGCATACTGTGTTAACTGTACACTGTATGTGTGACTATATAGATATAACCCCCCCAATACACAAACTGTATCTGGCTGATGTGTTTTGGTTTCTGGCAATAATAGGGAAAGAAAGTGTTTGAAGAGGTCAATGAGGATGCTTGTAAACATCCTCACAGCTGTGGACAGAGCTTTAAGAGAAATTATCAACTTGCTTATTTTAAAAGCTTAAAATGCCTGTGGGGGAATTAGAAGAGGGGAGATGATAGGATGATTTGTGTTTCTATTCTAACCTCCCTGCCAGAGCAGGGGCACTTTTCACCAGACCAGGCTGCTCAAAGTCCCATCCAGCCTGTCTTTGAACACTTCCTGATGTTGGGCATTCACAGCTTCTCTGAGCAAACTGTTCTAGTGCCTCATCTTTTTGTTATAAAAAAATTCTTCCGAATATACAATATAAATCCATTCCCCGTTTACATCCATTAGTCCCTGTCCTGTAACTACAGGTCCTGTTAAAAAGATGACACAATAATTGTTACAAACTTTTAAATGTACATTATATGTTCAGCTAGTTGATTTTGCCACTAAAACTTCTGTGTGCAAAACTTGTGGTAGAAAACAGTTTTCTGCTGCTGCACTAATAGATTTTGAAAAATGTGTAACAAGTTCCACATGACTTTTCTTCAGTATCATCTGTATCTAAAGGAGGGATTCTGGAAGCAGAAGGCTTCTGTTAGTATCTCTATAATTCTGAAGATAAAAGCAAAGGATTGAAATGTGTGTTCCTAAAAGTAGGTGTTGAAAGAAATTAATGTATTTTCCTCTTATTTGATGCTACAGGAGAGGTGTCTGTGTAAAATACTGGATATTTTATTGGAATGGATTTATCAAATGGCAGCCATAAAGGAAAACTATTTAGTATGTTGTAAAACTACCAAAATAACGGAAACAAAGAAGATGCATGTTCCAAAATGTGCTGCTGTTCCATTTTAATGAGTGGGCTGTCTTTTGGGTTATTTTTATATTTGCTTATTCAATCATTGAGGCAGAAGCAAGTGTTTTTCAAAATAATGCTCATTTAGATTCATTGAAATCTTTTGGATTTGTGCCTGCAATTTTTTGCTACCACAGCTGTTTTCACAGTTCAGGGTAAATAAGTATAAACGTCAGCAAGTGAGAGTTCCCAAAATGGTTTAGACATAAGACTGTAACTTAGTAGTTTTGAAGCAGAAATTCTTGGTGCATTTTTGTTTTACGAGGTAGAAGTTCTGCTTCATTTGCAGAGAGGTATCTTAAAGTAGAAGTGAGTAAATTGTGCTTTTTATCAGGGAATGCTTTGGTAAAAACTCTTCTATTGACAGAATGTACTGTTTTAAAACAGTAGTTTAATAAAGTTGCATGTTTAAAAACTTGGATTTTAATCTCTTTTTATATTTTTACTCTGTAGGGAAAAAAATAAAGTCATGGGGTTTTTTACTTATAAGTTCAACAGAGAAGATGTTAATTTGCTCTCAATTCAAATTTTAGTTCTAAACTTAAATTGTGTTCATTTTTATGCAAACAGTTATAGGAAGAGCAGCAAACACATGCCGAAACTCCTAAGTTTTCTTTTATTTTTATCTGAGGACAAGAACCTTTCATTTACTTTCTTTTTTTTTTTTTTAAAAGCTACGCTTAATTTGTTTGAAAACTCTTGCCAGTTTTAAAGGTTGTAGTTAAAAATAATGGCTACCTTAGGGAAATAAATATATATTAAATATTTTCATTTAACAAAGCACATTTGAGTTAACAAAATATTTTAGTCATAACTTAATGTTTCTAGTGTTTCATAGAATTTTCTAGAATTCCTGTCAGGTTTTGGTTAACAAATATTTTGGAAAGGTGCTTCTGGCATTTTCAATGTGTGGGGTTTAGGGTTTTTAGTGGAGGCTGTAGGCCTTGTCTTTTTTTGTTTCTTAGTTACAGAGCAAAGAAGTTTTTAATGCTGTTTAAACTTTGGTCCTATTTTAATTTTAGCAGAACTAACCAAAATATTTTCTGTGAGTGTATTCGTTGCCATGAAACTTGGAGTTATTACTGTAAAAGCATTTTTGCAGTAACATTTTAAATGAAGAGAATTTACTTGCTTCAGAAAATGCAAGCAGTATGTATTTCTAAATCATGATGTGATGCTGTGACTTTAATCCAATTTTGAAGTTAGATGTCTTTAATTTGAATAAAAAAACCCTGTAACTTGTCACCTTGTATTTAAAATAGCATATTTTGTTTATATAGAAGTTAATCTAGTTTGTTAATTTCAAGTTTAACTTGAGAAGGCTTAGCAAAGTGTTGCATATATTAAAAATACAGGTGTAGGTAAATAAAAAAAAAATCTTGATTTTTATTCCAAGGGGACTTGATTTTTTCCCCCCCTTTCTTTGTACAGGTAAGCATTTAAACACATTCAGCAGTAGAACAAGATAAAGGAACTACAAGATATCAACTACAACTTCACTTAAGCTTTTGCTGTAGCGCAACAGGTTGTCTTGTTTGTGCAAAGGATACACTTGTCTGGTAAACTGGGGAGGAGAAGAAAGCTGTGCTCCTCCTCTGAGGCTCAGAAAACACTGGAAGGAAGGAAGGGCTCGTGTGATTCGTGCTTGTGTTATGCAGTCATCTGTTAAAATTACCACTGATGCCATGCTGGAATAGTTTAAGAAATGTTCATAGACTGTTTGAGCTGACCCTTGATCTGCCCTGAAGCAAAATAGAGCTACTTTTTATTGTCCATGTTGGAATAGAGTAGCAGGTGTTGGGTTGGATCTTGGCTCACCTGCTTTAAGTAAATAAACCTGGTGTTACAGAATGAGCTGGTTAAAGATGCTTCATATGGAGCTGCTGTATCTTTATTCTTTAGGAAAGAAAAAGTTTGAGTGCTATTTCATATTTTAATGAGGTGGACTTAAACAAGCATGAGAATTGAAGAGTCCTGGGAAAAGTAATGCTGCTAATGAGGCACAAATCCTCTGTGGAGCCTGAGCCTAGTGGTGTCTAAGTGGCTCTGGAAATTGTTGTTCTAAATGTGCAAATATTGGGAACCGGAAGTGTTTGCATCACATTTAATTTGACATCTTGCTGTGTTGAAGAGGTTTGGGCTGCTGTTGGCTGGATCAGGAAACAGCTGTAACAGATAATAGTTCTCTTCTAAAGCTGTCTAAAATAAAGGCATGTATATGAAGGAAAAGATCCATCTTATTTGCAACATGTGATAAAGCTTTGCAGGTGTGATAGAATTTTAGCATTTAGAAATTAATTAGTGGATATTTACCTGAACAGAGCAGGAAGTACAGCAAGACAGATAACATTTCCGATAATCTTTATAAATTGAAGAATTTAACTGCAATTTATTCAGAGCAATGTTGTGTCTCTGTTCTTCTAGTACACTCACAGCTTGAACTGTGTTTTAAAACATTTTATAGGCTTGATGACAGCAATTCAGTGGCATAGGCTGGTAGGACTGCTGCTAGATAAACTGTGGGGGTGTTAAGGTAAAACAAAAAAATTGGTACTTTCTTGATGTGCAGATATTTTGAGTTCACAGGTGTTTATTTCCCATTACCTAAATGAAATTAATAAGGAATAAGCCAACAATCCCAAACTTGGCCTTGTGAGTTCCCAGGCAACGATATCTCTCTTTATGTTAGTGGGATTTTTCTTACTCAGGGGAAGAAAAAAATTGATCCCCTGACCTGAGGGCTTTCTCAGAGCTATGAGGTGTCACTTTGGTGCTTGTTTTTGCAGTAGAAGGGATGGCTTAAGCCTGTCACAGAAACTCCTTTCCAAAATCCTGCCTTGTTACATTGACAGCAGCCTTAAAATTGCTCTTCAGCCCAATTCTTCTAAACAACATCTTTGGACTTGTACACTTTGCTTTATCTGGATCAACTGATTTATTTCAGAAATGCAGAAGGCCAGGCTTTTTATTTCAGAGTGGCCAACAAGGTTACAAAGAAAAAAATGCATTACAAAATGAAATTCTAAATTGCATTTAGCATTGGGGTTGTTGTTAACTGCTTCTGTATTAGTCTTATTGAATCAGTTACATTCCTATTGAATACTCTTCTGACAAGCTCTTTTTCATTGCCTCTTTAATCAGAGCCTCCCTTTCCAGATTGGAGTATTTACCTTTAGTATCCCTTTGTTTCAGTTTTCCTGTAAAGTGTCATTAAAATATGTGCTCTGCCTGAATTGGGTTACATCTGTAGCAGTTAATACATCTCAGATATGGGGAACAGTAAATGATATGCTCTCAACATACGTGACAGAATGCTGTCAGAGTACTTCACCCAAATTATCTTCTCACCTGAGGTTTTTGCTGCTTTAATGCCTCCTTTACAGCATAGCCTTCATGCTTTTGTGCTTAACTTAAGGCATCACTTGATTCTGAGAAAATGTGTAGAATACTGTATTTTGTATGTAATCTGTTTCATTTGTTTCCTATGGATTCTGGGTTTTTTCCCCTCTGGTATTCAAATTTTGGTTTTGGGTTTAAGTTATAACTGTAAGCTGTGGAACTTTGCATTATTACTTTTAAAAGAATCTGTGTAGTATGGATTATTTTTAGTTTAGTCATTTCTTACTTTGTTGAAAACAATTGTGAACCTTCTTAAGGAAGAAAAATGCTCAATTGGTTATTTCTGTGATTAGAGACTAACCTAGTTGTGCTTTTGGGGTTTTTTTCCCCACTTAAGGATGCCTAAAGTGAGAAGAGAGAACAAATATAAAACCAGTCTCAAGAGAGGCTTCCTAGTAATGTTTGCAAAATAGCCTTATGTATTTGTCAGTCCTCATGTAGAGGAGCTTTGGGAATAAATACCCTATGAATCTTGAATAGCTAAAAGGTTCTAAGCTATTTCTAAAATTCCTTGGCCTGAAGAGAAAAGCAACTTTTCCAGTAAGTTGTTTGGAATATCCACTATAGGTTTGACCCACTGTAAATCGCCAAGAAGTTTCTGGCCTTCATGCAGAGTGGTAATTGATGATGCAATTGTCAGTTTTTGGGGTCTTATCATGCGTTCTGTAATTGACCATCCTAAATATTTCCAGGGCGCCGACCTCTGTACCTTTTCAGGGGCAACAATGAGGGAAAATGCAGCCAGTACTTTCTGTATGTCTGCTAGTTGCTCATTTGTAAACGGCTGTGCTTGTGAAAAAAGAGTATCATCCATGTAATGATATATAATGGTGTCTGGCATCTTTTTTCGTAACGGCTGTAGCGCGGCGTCAACATAGAGTTGACACATAGTTGGGGAATTGCGCATTCCTTGGGGTAGCACTGTCCACTCAAATCTTTTGTCTGTTTCTCCTCTGTTCAATGCTGGGAGCGTGAAAGCAAACCTCTTGGTATCTTTAGGATGCAAAGCAATTGTAAAAAAGCAGTCTTTGAGGTCAATAATAAGGATGGGCCAATTTTGAGGAATCATGGAAGGGTTGGGCAGGCCTGGTTGAAGGGCTCCCATAGGTTCCATCTGGCTGTTAACTGCGCGCAGGTCGTGCAACAGGTGGTATTTTCCTGATTTTTTCTTAATTACAAATATTGGGGTATTCCAAGGGCTTGTTGAGAGCTTCACATGCCCTTGGTTGTACTGCTCCCAAACCAAGCGGTGAGCTTGCTCCACACTTTCCCGCTTTAGAGGCCATTGCTTAACCATTACCGGTTCATCTGAGTTCCAGGTAAGTGGTAGCGGAAAAGTCCAAGCAATGGCTGTTACTCTAAAGGGTGTTCATTAGTCAACATGAGGCCAAGTTGGGATAACACGTCCCAGCCAATCAAACATTCTACCATAGGTAGAAGCGGGGCGATAGAAAAGGAAGCGGAAGTTTGTCGTCCTTCTATCTCCACTATGAGTATTGGAGTGCGATTGGCAAGGGTCATTCCTCCTATACCTGTCACAGTTGTCGTGGACGATTGGATGGGCCAATTGGAGGGCCAGTGAGTAGGGGAAATAATGCAGGTGTCCGCACCAGTGTCAAGTAGTTCAGTTAGAGCAATATCTTGTCCTTGAAAAGATAGCCGACACCGTTTTTTCGGACGGTTTGATAGGTCAATTGTAAGCAAAGTTAATCCGCCGGTAGAACCAAAACCGCCTTGACCCCGAGGGTTCTGCTTCAAAGGAGTTAGCCCTTTTGTTAGTTGTGGAAGAGGGATAAGTTGGGCTAAACGCTGGCACTGAGATATTTTTACTGGGGGATACGAGGTTTGAACCATAATCATGATCTCGCCTTCATAGTCTGCGTCAATGCATCCCAGCAAGACTAACAGTCCCATCGCACTAGCAGATGATCTCCCTGCTAACAATCCTCCAAACGTTTGTCCATTAATCATGACAGGGCCTTTAATGCCTGTGGGGATCTTGTAATGCTGCATAGTCATAAGGGTGATGTCTACTGAGGCTGCCAGGTCCAAGCCGAGGCTCCCGCTGGTGGCTGGTTGTAACTGGTTCCGGAGGGCATTGCAGTTGCTACTTGTGTCCCCGCGCAGCCGCTGCTGTTCGTGCAGCTCTTGGAGTTTCCCAACCTTCTGCAAGCACTGGTATTGCGTGTGTTGCTCTGACATTTTCCGCACCACACTCCAGTTGCTCCACGATCACGACGGATGTGTCCAACATTCCCACACCGAAAACATCGCATACGGCCGTCCGACCGGGAGCGACGGTTGGTTGCTGCTGCAGCTTGGAGGGGCGCAAGAGCTGCCATGACTTGAGTTTGTGAAGACTTTGCCTGCTCCTGTAGCGCTTTTGCCTGTTCTTGTAATCCTTCACCTATTTTCTGTAAGGCGCTAACCAGAAATGCCTGCGATCCTGTGGGGGCGGATGCAGCTTTCTCTAAAAGGTCAGGTATTTGCCAATCCCCATGTAATGTGTTGACAAGTGCTCTCGTGGATGGATTGCCATTCTGCAAGATGCATTTCTTAAGCAAAGCCTCTTTCATGTACTCAGCCACTCCTGCTTTTGTGATGGCCTCTACGACTTTATCCACAAAGGTTCCTAGCGGCTCATCTCTCCCCTGCTTAATCCTCATGTAAAGCGGAATACCCCCAGGGGCCTTAACTTTCTCCATCGCTCTTCTAGCTACAGCCATTGCCTCCTGGCATTTTTCTGGACCAGACATTGCCTGTGCCTCAACCCTGCTATAAGCCCTGAGCCCTAGTAACTCCTCTAACGTGATCCCTTGCAACGGATCGCCTTGCCCTCTTTGCACGTTCACAGATATCATTGCTTCTTGCTGCCAGTGTGCTTCAAAGAGTAAGCGCTGATGTGGGGTATAAATTAATTGCGCTATCCCTTTTATGTCAGCCGGCAGCAAGACATGCGCATTGAAGAGGTATTCTATCATTTGTTTAACTGGCTCACTAGTGACCCCATACTGTCCCGCTGTAGCTCGTAACTGAGCTAAGATTTTCCAATCAAGAGTTGATATTTTGGCTAGCATGCCCCCTTGTGGATTAGGCTCGAAGATGACTGGAAAAGCTAGGTTTTCCGTGGCTGCCGTAACGAGCTCATTATCCCCGTCTTCCATTCCTTGACGGGCCAACATGGTCCACAGCTCTCGCCTCTCTCTGGCCATAGCCTCTGCTGGTCGGATTCCGCCCCTGGGACAGGCTCTGGCTCATTCTGAGCGTTATGAGCTTGAGGGGGACGACAGGGGGGAAGCTCTCCGGGTATCGTTTCGGGCATGCCCGTCTCCTCGCTTGGGGGCGCAGATGGCACGGCCATCGGGAGATCAATTTTTGTAAAAGCAGGAGGGTTTGGAGCACTAGCGTCTATTGATAAACCATAATTCTTATTTCGCTCCTGTGCTGTTTTTACTTCCTCGGCTGCTCTTTTTTCCGCCTGACTTAATAAAAGTTCGTTCTGTACTGCCTTCCACAGCTTGCTCATCTTCTTTGCTGGTTTATCGTCATCTAACACTAATTCCCACAATTTGTCTCCAAATCTCCGCCACTATCCCAGCTCATGGACAGTATGCGGGTTAGTAAAGAAGCCATAAGAACCGGCATATTGCAATAACTATGGAAGTTCTTTATCTAAGTCTATACCCTTGATCTGTCTTTTCCTAAGAAAAGCAGTAAATAACTCATATGCTGCTTGCCTATCCATACTCACGTCAGTACTGTTGCAGCCCCTCCAGGCTTCTGCAGCACGTATCAGCCGGACCCACCGATGTGGCGTGCGGGACTCGGAGTCACCCCAGGGTGCTCCGTTCTGCTGCGGGACCTGAACCTAACACAGTTCTTCTCTCCAAAAAAAAGGGCGTAGTCTGTCCCTGTTCGGGCACCAGATGTTGGGAAGAGCCGCGGGAGACGAGTCTCAAGCTATCATGATCAACAGGTCTCAGTTTATTGCTCATTTTGTGCTTACATTTATACAGTTCATAATCAGCTCATACATATTACAAAAGCATAGCTCGTGATTGGTTATCATTTCATTTGCACAATTGGATGCTGTTGCAAGCTTTGCGGTTACAGTTTCCTTATTTCTGTGCACTTTTCTGCTTAGTATGTACTTTCAACATCCTTGTTTTTGTATAACCACTGAAGTCAAGGACAGTATGTCCTTGCTTTTGAGCATGTAGCTTATATTTTAATCATTCGGACTGTATCATGCCCTTTGCTTTGCAGCCATTCGTCTGCCAAGCTCTCCACACTATTTCCCTCGTAATTATGCAATCCAGTGGTATCAGAATTGTAGTAAACATGCATAGAAGAAAATCTGCAACTCTCACTCTTAAGTAATCATTTCTGGCACTATTGCCTAGTAATGTTTTATATCCATAAAGCATGGATGGGATTTCATTGCATGTGTCCAAGCACATCCTCCAGAAACCTCCTGCACAGATTTGGAATGTAAATGTGAGGAGGGGAAGGAAAGGCTTCAGCTGCCTGCCCTGGGTCATGGTGCTGCTCTGGAAGGAAGGGCACTGCAATTCTTTGTGCTCAGATGTCTATGCCATAATTTGGGAAGTGAGTAAAAACATCCTTTATATTGAATTTGGCCTCTTAAATGCCAGTTAGAGCTCAGTGGTCTAGCTATGTTGCTGTTTTTTCTCTCTCCTCTGTTCTTGTCTTTTAAACAAAACATGCTTATAGGTAGAAATTGTTCTTGCGGGTATTATGTTTAATGATAAATGTGCTCAAATGAATTTTCTTATGCATTAACACCAGTGTTGCACACGTGCAGCATTTAAACCAGCTCCAGAGTTTCAAATGTGCTGATGCTTTATGCTTCAAATTAAAGAATTGATTCGTTTGTGTAAATCCACTAGATGAACTTTTATTTTTGCAAAATCCGGAATATTGCTGCTGCTTTATCCAAGTAAGGAGGACTGTTTAGAAGACATCTGCTACCAGTCAGAGTTGAATGAAAATAGAGATTTGTGCAGGAAGGTTTGATGTATGTTTTAAAATTTTTTTTTTTCCCTGAAGAGGGACTGGAAAAAATGATCATGTTGCAACTGTTTAGGGCTTGCTTAGGCATTGGTTACTAGGTAGTATGTTACGTTCCACAGTTGCTAGTTCTGATCTGTAATGTTACAAAAGGAAATGGTGAGGGATTTTGTAAAATCTTAATCGTAACAGAACTTGGACCGTGTGGACTTGGACTCTCACTTGACCAACCCTATCAAGTGCTGGTGGGCGGGAAAAGCTGTGCAAGCTGGCAGCCTCCATGGAATACTTGATAATTCTTTGGTGAATAACTGGTGCTTTGAGTTACTTTATGGCAGTGTCTCCTCTGTCTGTTGTTCCAGGGATTGTTGTCTGTTGTTTAATGCTTTGCTACACTAATTGTTGCATAGGTGAAACATCTAAGTAATAAGAATGATCTGAATAAGAAAACAATTTTAATTTTGTTTCTTCTTAAAAAAAGAAACAATGTGTGGAAGAAAGGCAAGATGGATGCAGGCCTTGATAAATACATATGGTGGCACATCCTGCGATTATCTATCCAATGTGGAGGATGGATATGAAGGAGCAGGCTTGTAAGCTGGAGAACGTGCTGGCTTTGCAGAGCAGGCCACAGTTCCAAAAAATCTCCGCAGTTTCGTCAGTGGAATGGTGACTCACCATTACATCATTCTCCCATCTTTTTTCATTTATCTAGTATCATCCCAGCATGATGACAACTACCATGAAATTGTGGCTATTCACAGAGGCAGCAAGAGTCCTCACAGCTGCAGTTTTATGTTCTGGGTGTTCAGTCTCAGAATTGAAGTGGCTGAGGTTTCTTGGTCTGCTCTGTGATGCAGGGAAAGCGTTGGCCCCAGCTGTGTTTCTTAGCTACGGTTCTGTTTCTCTCTGGACCGTGGTACATGGACAGATTTCTTTCCTCCATGAATTTTAAAGGAAAGAGTTTTTTATCTTTTGAGATAATAAGATGCAAACAGAAGTAGAGTTTTATTAGCTATCTTAATCTAAACGTTGAAGTTAGCTGTTTTCTTCTTGTGATTACTATGTTCAACAGTATTTGCCATAATTTTCCTTTATATGTTTGTACACTGCAAAAATTTTCAACCTCAAATACAAGATAGGACTGTGACCTTTGGAAGCTTGTTGCTTGTCTAGTGATGTCTGAAATAACTGTGCAGTTGTATCTGCATTGATGATGATGCAGGAAAACTGCTTGACTTGCCCATTTTGCAGATGGCATAGGCCTTTCCATTTTACAGCGGTAAAATGGAGTGGGCATTTTTTCTTCTACATTCTCCTAAAATACGTTCTCAACAGCATTGGGTAAAAGTTTGTCTTAAATGAAAATATTTTTTTCAAAGGTTTTTGTCTTCATTAGCCTTACAGAAGATTTAAAATCTAACTAAACAGAGATTACAGATTTCTGTTTTGTTATTCAGCCTTCCCTTGCTTGTTGGTAAGAGAACTACGAGTTTTTAGATCACATAAAAGTGTTCTTGATACAAACCTTCTTGGTCTGTACTGTTTGACCATACAAATAGGCAGAATCTTGCTTGCTTAAAATGAAATGTAAACTCATTTGAGACATTATGTTTAAAATTCTTCTTAAGGTGAAATTTGCCATGACAGCAGTTAATTGAAAAACTTGAAAGAAATCCTTGGAAAACTCTTGAAGTCTTATTGATTTTACTGCTTCAGATTTCATTCTAGTGCATTCTTGGATGGAAGTCAGTCTTTGGCTTTTCTACTAAACTACCATGATGTTTATTGATTTATTAAGGGCCCCAGTGGTCGTGGTGTCTGAGAATTGTACACTGCTACTACTAAATGCCTGTGACTTTTCAATTTATATCAAGTTATGTATTTTTAGTGAATGTTCCACATTTACTCGTACAACTAAAGAAGTAGGCCTGTCTCTATGAATTTCTGTTTTCTCAGGTGTTTGAGGTATTTTCTGAGCTTGTGGTTACTCTGAGGTTTCTGAATGACATAATTGAAACTGATCAGTGTCTCATTAATTTTCATCTCTGTTGCCTTGCAAAGATGTGAATGACCAAGATCCTTGTGCTCATTTTCTCCTCAGAGGCCAAACCTTCAGCTTGCTTTGCTGGTGGGATCTGCATTACTGTTCTGGGCTCAGATGTTTTGTGGTCACAGATGAATTTCTTTGTACCATTGTAGGGTATGTAGGGTGCATCCTCTGTTAATACTCTTCCATAGTGTCAGAAATGGAAGTAAATAAAGTACAGAAAAATAAGACACTTCAGGGTTGTTTCATCTGACAGAAAAAAAAAGTTGTAACACATTAGTGGGGAAAGGAAAATGATAATTTTGTTGCCTATTCTGTATTCCTGTGACAAGGTGTTCTTTTTTTTTTTTCTTTTTTTTTTTTTTTTTTTTTTTTTTTCTTTTTTTTTTCTTTTTTTTTTTTTTGTTTGTTTGGTTGGTTGGTTTTTTTTCCCGCTTAAAGCAGGCAAATCAACAAGCTGGGAAGATGGTGGCTGGGGTGCCTGGGATGAAGCAGAATTACAAGAACCTGTAAGTTCATAATGTGTGTCTGTCTATCTACCTGTCTATCTGTCTATGTATGTATATCTAACTTCCCTATTACAGAAGACTTTTCCACTAATTTGTGTATGTGATGTTCTGGTTTTTTTCCTCCTGTATAACTGTCACCTGGGCAAGAAAGGTCTTGACCTGTGTTTTTAGTGTGACTGCTTATTTGTCCCTTGCTCCTGTAGTTTTTTCTAAATATAGCATGGATGTTACCTATTGTGATAATTGCTCATGTTCTTGTGTTCTGTAGGGCTTTTCTCATACACACATCTTCCTGTGCTGCTGCACCTGGGGGCATCTTTTTGTCCTGTGGCTAGTCAGAAACAGCAGGGCATGGCAGTGAAGTTATAATTATCATGAATTAATATAAATCAAAAAATCCTGAATAATGAAATACTGGCATAGACATCTGCCTAAGGATCACTAGTGCTCCTTTTACGTTGTGATGTGTGGATGGTGTTACAGGAGGGTTTAAACTACTTATGTGGGATAAAACAGCACAGTTGCTCTTTAAAGGGGAGAAAAGCATTTTCTGCCCAACTCGTTCAACTGAGAGCAGAGCTGGGCTGTTAATTGTTTGTAAGGCTGAGCCCTCCAGCTGCCAGCTGACTTGATAGATGTCAGTGAGGCTGCATATGGAAATCCTTTGCACCTGAAGGAATCATCTCAACAGAATTACTTGACTAATTCCCTCTAAGAGCTCTGAGGAACCCAGTCCTCACCTTGCAGGCAAACCCCTTATCTCCCATCTTTTTCTCAGTGTGTAGGAAGGATGCCCAAGTTGTTGGACAGTATCCTTGTGACTGTTCAGCAGAGAAGCAGATTTTTCAGCTGAGGTGACAGACAAATTGAAATGAGCATGGTGTCTCCCAGGGATGAATCACTGACACTGTCAGGAATGACGGGGTATAAAACCTTTTAAATAGGATGGGTACTCAGCTCCACTATAATTGTCATGAAATGAGTATTTTTCTCAGGTCACATTGGTGTTAGATGTGTAATCTTTATAACTTCCTGAGTGAGTGGAACCAATACTTAGTATTCTACTTTTGTTGTAATTTGATAGAACCAGCAGGCATTTCTAAATTGAAATAGTTCAGTTTTTCACTCTTTTCCTTAAAATGTCACACTTTTCTGCCAGATGGTTCACATCTTTCTTGTATCCTCTACTTGCATGTTTTCCTCTAAAGTTACCAGTGATTCCAGTCCAAACTTCAGAATGGGTTTGCTGTCACACACAGCAAAGAGGTTGTTCTGTGTAGGAGCATATAAATACAGGAGTCTGTGTGTCTGAACACACAGCAAAATGAATGTGTCAGTCCAGCACAGAGGTGAGAATTATTAGCAAAATATAACAAGCAATTCCCTTGTTAAAGCTTTTAACTCTTGATTTGCATTATACTTGGTGAAAAATTAATTGCTTCTTGGAATTACCTTTGCACTGGACAAGTATCTATTTCATGGAACATAGCAATTTCTGAGAAGGCATTGCAAATGAAAAAAAAATCTGATTTTTTAATAAGGTGTCCTTTTATTGATCTTATTGATCTGATTAGTAATTTTGTAGGGATGATGATGTCTTTTCTTAAATGCAGATTTTAATCATTCTGTCTTTCACCTTTAACTTTGTTTTGACAAGTTCAGTGCTTTTCCTGTTTTAACCCTTAGCCTATTTTTGTAGCTAATATGAGGTGTTCATGTTTTATGCCTTTGTATTTCAAGTTCTTTGTTCATGCTTACAGATAATTTTAATTTTTCTGTCTGAAATACTGTTGTAATTCCTTTTAATTTTTTGACAAGTCTTTAATTTTTTTCTTTTTCCTCACTCTGAAAATCATGACATTAAAAATTAGTACAAGGCTTTTCTTTGGCTTTTGCTTGTGTGTTTTTGCACGACATTTATTTCTGTCTTGAGGGGTTAAAATTGTGATGAGTATTGCAGATAACTTCATTGCCTTTTTGTAAAATCTTGAGAAATGCCAGTAAATAGGGGAAAATTGTCGCTAAAGAATTTGGCGTCCCTCAGCAGACAAAAATCACATGAAAAAAGTTCTCACACAAATTAGGAGATTGTGTGGACAGCGGTACTTCACAATGTTTGTAGTGTGCTAATGTAGACTTTATGATGGATGCACAGCATATTTCCATGTGGACAGTGACCATTTTTATGGTACAAGCTTATGCAAGGAAATAAATGCAATTAATAGCTGATTAAGAGCATGATATGCAAATTCTTCCTACAGTTTGGTGTATATTTTTCTGCTGGGAGTAAATGGGCAGATTTTCGACTGGATGCAACTTTACTGTAACAGAATAAAGAGAATTAATCAGAAAATGATCACACTGATGTTGTTGGGTTTTTTATTTGTGCATAGCTGCTTTGAGATATTAGAGGATGGAGTAATATTCTGGAAAGCTAAGAGGAGGTAGGGTTGGGTATGGAAGTGGAAATGGAGTCTGTGGACAAGGGAAAGTGTGTTGCTGTGATTGGATAGCAGGATGGATCTAACTAACCAGGAGTATCAACTCTGAGACTTTGCAGCAGCTCACTCCAAGGCTGTTACTTCCTGACTTTGAACTGTGATTAGCAGGAGCTGCTTTGTGCCACAATAAAATATTTGGCTTGTTATCCCAAGGAGAAGAGATGTAATTATTTTGTTCTTATACATGAGGATGGTATCTAAGTTTTTACTTACCCATCTTTATACCCTTAAAACTTGGCACCATTTAGTTTGGAATTGTTTCATTGTATAAAGGCACATTGTGTGGAAAGGCACCTGGTACCTGTTGCCATGTGGATACCAGCTTAGTTGCCTTCTTCATATGTGCATGTATTTGCCTTATGTTGGTCAGTGTATGAGCTTGGATAAATTCCTCGTTTTGGGTATGGATTGTAATGAGAATAACTAAGGAGATTCTCTCCACTCTGTAATCAAAGATTTTGAACTTCAAATCTCATTCTCCTAGTGTCTCTTTAAAAGGAGATGATTTTTAGTAGAGCTAGCGATGAGTACTTCTTTGTTTTCTGTTTTGTAAGCATACAGAATTGGTGCAAGGCTGATGCATTTCTCAGAGCTTTTCATGCAAGATGGAGCTGAGGTGGTGTGGTCAGTAGTAAAAACTTCATTCAGCGCTGCTGTGGAGGGCAAGCCAGATTGTTCTCATCAGTCTTGCAAGTTCTGCTGTGTCTAAAAATTGTTGCATGCATTGACTAAAGCTTTACCTGTAGGAAGAAGAGGAATCTAATTCCAAGAACCAGCGAAATTACTGGCTTCAGGACTGTGTGTTATCCTTGTCACCAACCAATGACCTGATGGTAATAGCTAATGAACAGAAAGCAGTCTTCTTAGTCCGTAAGTATCCGTTCCACTGTTTATGCCAGGACCACTTATGGTAACCAAAACAATATTTGTTTGCCCCACTCCCTTCTGTTTATCCCCCAAGTCATACCTTCCAGAATTTTGAAATATTTTATAGTTCACATCATGCATTTTCTAGATGCTGCTTGTCAAGTAAGTTGCTTTGTCTTTACTTTTCAGCTGTGTTTTGACCTGCAGAAACTATTTTGTCACGTAAAATGCATACATGTTATAACTACCCAGTTGTTTTAAAATGCTCAGAGATATTGACATTTATTTTTCTCAGTAAGAAAATTAGAAGTTTTGTATTGGTTTTGGCCATTAAGAAATGCTTTACCTTAGTTTTCTTTTCCCTTAAAAAAAATTGCCTGACCCAGTATCACTCTAGGAAAGGAGTATTAATGTGAATTTTTCTTGAAATTCCACCTTTGATTGGAAGTTCTTGAGTAATGGGTGAATACCATCTTGAACAATGGGTGGCTTTGAATTTTACTCTAATGGAGGGCTCTGGGAAGTTTTAAAGGTATCACTAGTAACATATGAACACTGATCAGCCAGCTGCTGTTTATAGATGTGCTGTTGTTTGGATTTCTGGTCTTTTGATGGCTTCAGTGGGTGACATGTGAGGAAGATGAAAGGAAACATCCTGATATGGGGACTATTATGGCATTTTAAAACAAAAAATCTCAGTCTTGAAACTCAGATTTTCATAATTGGGCCAATTGTATTAAGTTGTCCTACTGCATTGTCATTCCCTGCAAAGCTGTGTATTCCAAACCAGCTGTAAACCAGTTGCTAATTTACTATCAAAACTGGAAAAACAGGAGTACTGCTCATCAAGTTCTTATTGGATCAAGCATGAAGAAATGATTTAGATTACTCACTGGAGAATTGCCTCTGATGAACTGCACAGTGGCAGCTGTCCCACACTGGGCAGAAGTGTCCCCATGCCTCAGGTTTTAGGTGTTAGACAAATGGCACACAACACTTAGTTTTGGTTATCCAATGACACCTGGGAGATGATTCAACAATCAAATGCCAGCTGTAACAGCACCCTGTGAATAACAAAGTATGGTGTCTTCTAACCTTGAATTATTATGCAATGATTAAATTGTCAGATTTAATGTGGGGTACTTATATTCTTCTTGGCAGTTAAAATTTTCTATATCATTATAGCTCATGTTCAGTAGTGTTCCCAGAAGTTTTTCCTTGCTTTGTACTTCTTCCCTAAGGATCCCTCTTTCCTGAATGGAACCTTTTCAAATTTGATGGACTTCTGTATAAATATTTTTAAACAAAACTAGATATTTTAAAATTTTAGTGTCTTATTCCATGTAAATTTCTAAGAAAACATAAGAGTCCTTTAGAAAAGCCACTAAGAATATATTTTTATTTTTATGATCTTTAAGGTTTGTAATTGGCACTTAATCTAAGTGTAGTAGGATGTATTGTACAAAAGAGAAATCAGAACTAGACCTACATTCGTGAGCTGCAAAACACTTGATTTTTATAGATGATGTCTTTATTCTTCATGACAGCTAAATGGAAGCAGAGTGACAAGGGAAAGGAGGAGATGCAGTATGCTGTTGGCTGGAGTGGCTCTCTGAATGTTGAAGAAGGGTAGGTGTTGAAATGCAGCTGTGATTAAGATGTTATTTTCATGTTTAGCAATTAGTAATCTGCTTTTTACTTATACTCTTTTCCCTTTCATCTGAGTGTATTTGTGGGTTTATGTATATTAATGATGGAAACAAGTAGAATAACATGGATGATGAGAAACAGTATCTGCAAAGCTCATTCCTGTGCATTGTGTGGTATCACCTAAGAAGTTCTTACAAATTAAAAGAACAGTTCACTGCAAACAAATGACAAACTAATACACTGATTTGTTTGTCTAAATGACAAACAAATCAGTGTATTTGTTTGTCATTTAGATGTGCTTTTTATAAGTTCTTGTTCTAGAAGGAAAAAAATAAGTTCTATTTTGAAAAATCTTTTATAGTAGAGATGAAATTTTCTTAGGGAATGTTGCAATTCGAAATGTATGAAGTTCTAGAAATACTTTCTTGATTTTCAAAACCTCATTCAAACAAGCATAAAGTCATCTCTTTGATCAAAATATGGTTTTGGGCTCTAAGTCACCTAGGGACTTGGAAAATTTGCTTTGGTCATACATTTGGTATTTATACAATATTTTTTGCTTCATCTGTCTTCAAATATCCAGACAGATGCTTTTTTGAATCTCCCATATGGAATAAAATTTTGCATTTTGCTGTTATATTTGCAGCCTTGAGTTGCTGTCTGCCTTTGAACATGCTCCCTATTGCCTTCAACCTTCTGTTTGCTGCAGGAGGTGTTGACTTCATCAGCTTCTCTCCAATCTGTAAAAATCATAATCCTTTTATAAAACTGCTGTTGCCATGCATTTAAATTACCCTGACATCATTAAAAAAAAAAAAAAAAAAAAAGAGAAATTCTGTTTGAGGGTTGTTTCTTACTTTGTTTCAGCCCTGAGGGATGCTATCCCATGAAACAGGTAGCTCAGTTTAGATAGGGGCACTTATATTCAATACATTTTGTGGGTTTTTTTATTTATTATTCTGTGGAGGTGTTAATAAGTTAATTACTGTCAGATTGTCAAAAGACTTGATTGTTTTTGGTTGGTTTTTGTTTTTGTTTTTGTTTTGTTTTGTTTTTTTCATTCCCCAAAATTGCCTTCAACTGAGAATGTTCTGTGGTGGCTAAGCTTTGCTGTTGGAAGATAAGATGTCAGTGAGATATTTAATGTTGCTTTAAAGATGTAATGATCTCAACCTTGCACTTAGAAAGCATTGATTCTCTAATTGTCTACCCTGGGAAATGGAGGTGACCTGAAATGTAAATAATAAACAGTACTGCTAGCATTTACACTTTTAAGTGCTGTTTGGGATGTCATCTTGAATTCTATGCTGTCTCATAAAACCTTTGCGTTGCTTCTGTTTCCCCAGACAGTGTAAAACTTTGTATCATGGTAACAGTTAAATAACTTCTGATGTGAGATTCTGAGGCCTGCTCATCTGCTTGCCTTCTGCATGTTTTGCCTGTCATTGAGCATGCTCAGTTATTGCATTGACTGGGAAGACCATATTCAAATACCCTCAAATTATAAGGCACTGAAAGGCAGTGGATATAAAATCTACCTAATTGCATATTTCAGAAACTTATTTTGAAATATGTATGGTTCAGTTGGCTCTTTTTTTTTTAAAGTGGTTCTTCATGGCATATCATTATAGATCAGAAGAAATAATTTACCTTTAGGCACATGAAATCTGACTTCAATCTGCTGAACAGTACTGACAGAATAATCAGGCTGTGATTTATTAGAGACAGCATTAACAAGGTACAAAAGTCTGTTTGGGCACTCTTGAACTTGTAATTGAAAATGTCTTTAAAATGAAGGGACTTTGATTCTTACTGTGAATTAGATATGTGGTGTGCTGCATTAATAAATTATTAAAACTTTCAAAGTGCTCACATGGCAAGATCTCTTGTGTGGGGTAAAATTTCAAAACTAGGGAAACCCACTAATTTTGTGTTTCTGTTTCCAGTGAATGTGTGAGTAGCGTGTTGTGTATTCCACTGGCAAGTCAGAAGAGGTAAGGATGTGTATGCTCACTCATGTCCTCACATGACACTTTTCTATGTCTCTAGCTTAGAATGGGATTTGTTTTTAACTTGAGCGTGTCTTTGTGAACCAGGAGCTCCACAGGCCGCCCTGACTGGACGTGCATCGTGGTTGGCTTCACATCTGGCTACGTTCGGTTTTACACCGAGGTGCGTTTCTCAGCGGGGAAGGACAAGGGAGCTCTTGGCATGAACACCTGGGTGTTTCAAACTTTGGTCCCTGAAGATTGTGCTTTTTACCTTACCTAAGAAAAGGGGCAGAAATGTTCATGCTTCTTATCCTTTCTCTTCTAGAATGGCGTACTGCTTCTTGCACAGCTTCTGAATGAAGATCCTGTCCTACAGTTAAAGTGCAGGACCTATGAAATTCCCAGGCATCCTGGTGTCACAGAACAGGTTTTGTCAGATTATTTCAAAAGCGAAGTGCCAGTGTTATGGGGTATGGAAGGGAGCCTTCACTGTGAATCCTCTATGTCCTTTACCAGTTTTTGATGGAATGGACGATTCCTTACAGCTAGAGACCCTTGATTTCTTATTCTAGATGTATTCATGCCTCCTATAGTTTGAGGATTCAGAATGTCTTACGGAGTATTAGCTCTGTAGATTTGTTCTAGTTTTCTCTGTTTGCAAATGAATACTTCATTCATTTTCTGTTTATTCATTTATGTGCGAAAAATATGATAATATATTGATGAAGGGAGAAAATGTAACTTGACACGTGCCAAGAGTTATTCATACTCATTCATAAGAACTTACCTTAATTATTTCACAGAGAAGATAGCCAGAAATTTAAAAGAATATTTATAGGGCTAGGAACCTGCATGTCATTATGAGTATTTCCTGCAGAACTCAGGGCTCTGCAAAACTCACACTCTTAAGTAAAGAAGGCAGCTTTTCTTGTTTTTTGCTGAGTTGGCAAGCTTTATGTTAAAAACGAACAAAATCACAGAAATTTCCAAGTTTTCTTTGTACAAGTACTCATGTGATTTAGCATGACATTTTTGGGATCAGTTTTGAAACGCAGAAGCATTAAGGAATTTAAGTCTTGAATTTGTATCACCAGATTAGCATTTATATGCCTAAGTAGTAATTTAGGCAGGCATTATTCCAGTTTCAGAATTTAGCTTCCTAAAACTGTGATATTTGCATTCTAGATAAACCTGTTTTTCTGTCACCTTCAAAAGCTGCTGTTACTTATGTATTTTCTTCCTAAGCCGTAAGATATATTAAACAAACAAAGAAAGTATTAAAAGAAGATAAAATACAAAACTGTGTGGCTAAAATTATTTTGGGGACAGTTTAGTACTAAATTTTTTTAGTTTTGCCTTAGTCTATTGCCTGTGGCTTGTTTGATATTAACTCTCTGGATGTAATCCCCATCTTTGTGTAGTTAATATTATAAAAAGCGAGAAAATAACCTGTTCTAACAATAGCAGTGATCTACTTTTTGTCTCCTTCTCATTTTTTCCCCAGAATGAGGAACTAAGTATCTTGTACCCAGCAGCAATTGTGACAATTGACGGCTTCAGCCTCTTCCAGTCTCTTCGTGCGTGTCGCAATCAGGTAGCAAGAGGTATGTGTAAGGGGAAATGTCTATTTTTCAATCTGTTAATAGCTCTTTATTTTTAGGAACTTTACTTAGATTGAATATAAAATCAAGGTGGAATTTAGATCTTCCTTGCTTGTTCATCAATGTATTGACATCTACTGCGTTCAGGGATATTTCTTCCTTTAGAGAAAAAGTTCTGAGCCCAAATTGTCCAAGTAGTATTGTCTGTCTTCTACATGCTCATCATAATACCGTACACTGGTTAATTTTTTTGTCTAGTAGCTGGTATGGGGCTGTGTTTTGTGTTTGTGATGAAAACAGCACTGACAGCATGCTGATGTTTTAGCTGCTGTGGAACAGTGCTTAGTCAGTGTCAAGGATTTTTTGTTAATCACACTGTCCTGGCAGTGAGCAGGCTGGGGGTTTCTAGAAATTGGGAGGGGCACAGCCAGGACAGCTGACCCCAACTGATCAAAGAGATATCCTGTGCCATATGATGATACTCCTGGAAATAAAAGCTGGGAAGAGAAAAGGAGGAAGGGGGGAATCTTCAGAGTTATGGCATTTGACTTCCCAAGTAACTGTTACACGTGATAAAGCCCTGCATTCCTGGAAATAGCTAAATACCTGCTTGCTCATGTGAAGAAGTGATGGATATTCATTATTTTGCTTTTTTTGCACGCTGTCTTTATCTCAATCCACCAATGTTCTCACTTTTACTCTTCTGACTCTTCTTTTACTCTTCCTCATCCCACTAGGAGTGAGTGAGTGAGTGAGCTACTGTGTGGTGGTCAGCTGCCCACTGGCATTAAGCCACTGCATACTGCTAAGGTGCTTCTTAGCATATCACTGTCAGTGAAATGTTCCTCTTCCCAATAAAGACTTTATGGGAAGTGATAATGCTGTGATGATGGCAGTGGTGGTCGCTGTTCTTTGTGTTCATATCTAAGAGCTTTTCATACCTTGTTTGATTGTGCAGACTTTGATCCTGTTCCTTTAGTACAGTGCCTGTTCATACTCTAATTTGGAAACAAGCTCAGTTTCCAGTTTGGAAACAAGTTTCAGTTGCCAGGGGGTAAAGGAGAATTATGTGACAGTACTGTGTGATAGATGGCACAAGGATGGTGTTAAGAAGGACTCAAAGCCTGTTGCAATATCTGCAGCTGGAGTGCTGTATCTTCCTTCATTCTTAATCATGTATATTTGGGGTAATAGATATTTTGAAAGTGTCAGTCACTGGTTTAGACTTACCACTGTTCTTACCTCCCACTGTTAACATATCTAGTGAGTGTGCTGATTTAGCAGGTACTTGAGTGGAGAAGTTTCCACTTAAACATGCCCAAACCACAAAAGTCAATTGTAGTAGCTTTTTAAAATTGTACAGAATATTATACCACAATAGCTGGTGGACATACTATCTGCAAGTACAAAATGTATTTATGATGGAATATCATGTGCAGTTCTATTCAGTTAAAATTTTAAAATGTTTTAATTTGATAATGGTAAATATTTCAAAAGGCTATTTCAACATGTGTTTCAATGCTTGTTAACTTAAAACTTTGTTATTTTGTGGCTTCAGATTACATCAGGTGGTTTTTTCCCCTCTGCGTTATGTTATTTCTTTGTCTTTGACTCAGTAGAATTTTTTTTTTTTTGTGCTTTATTGACTTTTGTCAGCTGCAGCATCTGGCAATGAGAATGTTCAGCCTCCACCATTAGCTTATAAGAAATGGGGTTTGCAAGATGTGGATACAATTGTTGACCATGCTAGTATTGGTAAGTATTTCTGTTTAATTTTAATTCCCTAAGTATTTCAATTTAATTCTCTAAGTATTTTAAAAAATGAGATTAATGTTTTTGTGCAGTTAATTTTGGGTTGAGAGCACTTAGTGATTCTGGTTGGATAGATACATAGTGAGAGAAGGCTGTTATAGTGAATGATCTCATTAACCACTATCAAAATTATTTTTCTTTCTTGTCTAGTCTGATAGAGTCTTTGCTCTTACAGCTGTAACTGTTTTGTTCTCTGTTTCTTGGTAAGAAACAGCTGAGAGACCAGATCAGATGCAGTTATTTCCTTTTCTGTCAGGTGAAAGAACTGCCTGGCAGGAAGGTTAAGACTGGTGTGGGTTTTTCCTGAGTCTAGCACATAAGGAAAATTAAATTTGAGATGGTTCCTTTCCAAAGAGGACCAATTGACTCATAGGCTCTCAAAGACTTTTACCCTTCAGAAATTTGCAGAAGCCTCAATTCTTGTCAGAGAGACATATCTGAAGGACCGTAAGCTTAGTTTCTCTTCCACCCTTTCTACAAAAGCAGCTTAGAGGTCAGAAGGCTGCTATCAAGGCAGGTGAAGTGAATTTGGTACATGTATTTTTGCTGCTGAGCTCTGCTGAATTTTTTTTCCTCTGAATAAACCAGATATGCTTTATAATTAACCCAAGTCCATTAGGTTATTTCTGCCATGTTGACATTTCTGCGGTTAAAGCTGTTCCTCTTCCCTTCCCCCTGAGTGCTGGCTGGTCAGTCAAGAAGGCAGGAATATATTTATACTTCTAGAGCAGTTGCATGCCTCTGTTCTGAATGTGTAAGACATTCACTTTAATGTTTTTGTTAGGCATCATGACACTGTGTCCTTTTGATCAAATGAAGACTGCCTCCAATATAGGAGGATATAATGCAGCTATAAAAAACAGTCCACCTGCCATGTCCCAGTATGTTACTGTTGGAGCCAATCCTTTCACTGGGTTCTTTTTTGCCCTGGAGGTATGTACTGTAAAGCTGACTTGCTGAAACTTTGAATAATTAATCTTTTTTTTCTGTATGAGTATTTCTAACGTGTTCTTTTGTTCTTTTTATGTTGACATTTCCCCTTCTTGATCTTCTGGAACTGGAATGATTTGGTGTGAATGTGATAGTAATGTCTAGCTTGGATTCCTGCTGATGAGAAATTTTATTTTCTGTCTTAAATTGAATGTGATAAGTAATTTTTTCAAATTTGTTAATTTATTGCCAACTAATGTTTTTGAAAAATTATATTGGTATTGTGTAAACATGCATCTTACAGATTTTTGGAGGTCTTTGGCCTTGGATTGTGTACACCTGACCTGAGTACCATGTAGTGATTTCTTGTAGGAGAAAACTGCAATTTATGGTTAAATGTGGCATATTTACATAATCTTCCATTCTATGGGAGGAAAAGGATGTCAGCATAGCTGTGTCTGTACGTTCAGACCCTACGTGTATGCTGTCCTTACCAGGATGGAAAGTTAATTGAAAATGCTAGAATTGGAATTTTGGTTTTTGTACTTGCTTTCCAGTGGGTTTGTGAAAAAACTGTTTATGTTGGTATTTGCAAGGATGCCAATGCCAGACACCAGCCAGCTCTCTGTGATAGATCATACACAGGGTTTTTGTAACTTCTGTTGCAGACAAACATACTGAGCTACCAGTGACTTGCAGGAGGATTTTGAAATGGTAAAGAGATGTCAGAATGGCTTTTCTGGGGGCAATGAATTAAAATTTTGCAGTCTTAAAGCTATGCTTTCTGAGCTGAAAGTCCATGGGAAGCCTGAAAAACTGTTCTGCAGTTGAGTTCAGTGTAAGAACTATTTTTTAGTTTTCTAAAGGCTTTGTTCCTTCATTTCATGGTGCTTCAGAGCTGACTATTTCTTGACTTTCTAAACTCTTTATTCCTGTATTTCAGGGTAGCTCGCAGCCACTCTTGTCTCATGTTGCCTTAGCAGTTGCAAGCAAACTGACTTCAGCATTGTTTAACGCTGCCAGGTAATTTTTTTTTTTTTTTTTGAGTAGCTGCATAATATTTTGAATATTTTTAGGACCATTAATGTAATTCTTATGTTCTTCTGTTGCAAGTGGCTGGCTTGGTTGGAAGAGTAAACATGAAGAAGAACCTGTCCAAAAACAGAAACCAAAAGTGGAACCTGCAACCCCATTGGCAGTGAGGTAAGTTGGGTTTTTTTTCCACTGTCAGTTGCGTTGGGTGTCTAGTGTTTTTAATTATTTAAATTATTTTGAAAGGTGTATAATTGATGAACATGTGACTTTAAGCAGTAATGGTAGTTTGTATGTAATTCGTTTTAAGCTTTGTTTCATTTCAGTTTATCATTCTGGACAAATAATTATTCATCTTTCCCTTCCACTGAGCGGGTTCATTGTTACTGAACAGTCACTGCCTGACAGTGCATGACAAGGCAATCACTTATCCTGCTTTCTGAACTTTGCTTTTTCAGCAGGACTTAGGCAGAGCTATGATATATCTTGGTAGACAGAATAAGAACTCCTTTCATGATTTGCTCTTAATTTTACCCATTGCCTTCTGATACCTTAAAGAAATCTTAATCCTTAGAAGAAAACTTCGCTATTTCTGAAGAAAAGGATGTCTAATGGCTTTGCTTACTATTTTTTTAGGTTTGGACTTCCCGACTCTCGGCGCCATGGTGAAAGGATATGTCTTTCTCCATGTAACTCTTTGGCAGCAGTAACAGATGAATTTGGAAGGGTTATTTTGCTGGATGTTACAAGAGGACTTGCAGTTCGCATGTGGAAAGGTATGGTAGTGATATTAGTATAGCAAATAATATTCTTCAAAGCACTGGGGCTTCTTATGTTCAGACTTAGAATTCCAAGAATTTTAGTACGTTGCTTCATTACAAACCGAAGTCAGGTGTAATATAAAGTCCATGAGGGTATTGCTGTAAATCCCTGGGAAAAAATAAAATATGACCTACAGTTAAAATTTGGTCTATTTGGTTTGTACTTTTTGTGGAAGAGCTTTAGCTCTATTCTCCAAGGTTCTTTCTGTTGGTAAGTTCCAATACTCTGTTTAATTCTGCTGAGAAGATAAACCTTGAAAAATCAGTAAGAAGACACACAGCTTGTTAGATTCTCATTTCGTCATGACTGCTCAACAAGGGACTCCTCAATTTCTTGCATTGGTGTAATGTCCCGAGTACTGACCTGAGGAATTTGGGGGTTTTTGTGCAGCTTCTTCAGAAGAATTTATTCTTCCCCAGAGCTTTGCCAAAGGCTGTGTTTAGCCACTCTCTGGTGGGCCCTGTTCAAGTCAATGGACCAGAGTTCTTAACAGCAGTCAGGAGTTGGACAATTTGAAACAAAGCTTAAGGTTACAGCTTGATGAGCTAATCCTGCATTAATTTCTGGACATTAATGACCTTCTGTCTTCTCTTACAAAGGATACCGTGATGCAGAAGTTGGTTGGATACAGACTGTAGAGGACCTTCAGGAGAGGGAAACTGAGAAGATGGATTCTTCACCTTTTGGAAATGCACAGGGTCCAAGCAGGGTAGCTCAGTTCCTTGTGATCTATGCTCCGAGAAGAGGCATTCTGGAAGTGTGGAGCACGCAGCAAGGACCTCGGGTTGGAGCTTTCAATGTGGGGAAATACTGCAGGTAAGAAGCAGGTAACAGGTAGGCAAGGTGGCTCTGCTACTGCAATGAAGTGGTAAGTGGCTATGCCAGGGCTAAAAGTGCTAGTGGTGCTGGCAAGCACTTCCTGTGCTTCCCAGTGTTTCCACTTGAGTGAATGCAGCTTGTTGTTCTAGAGGTGGGGACTTTGTCATATTTAATCACTCTACAGAGTTTTCTGATAAAAGTGTTTAGCAGTTCTTAAACCTTATGTTCATAAAACTTGTTGTCTCTTTGTGTTGTTTGTGAACAGGGAAGGTTGCTAATTTTGGCAATTTTCTTAAATTTCAGGTTGTTGTATCCTGGTTATAAAATAATGGGTCTAAACAATGTGACCAGTCAGGGATGGCAGCCCCAGACTTACCAGATCTGCCTTGTTGATCCAGTCTCTGGAAGTGTAAAAACTGTCCATGTACCTTTCCATTTATCACTGAGGTAAGGACTTTCAATGCTCAGTAAATTAATTTCCTTATTGTTTTTGGAAGCAGTTGGAGTTAGCAATTCTGGTGTTCCTTTTCAAGCTGGATAGTACTTTATAATAGTCTCATTGGTTTGTGTGGATTAACGTGATTGTCATTATTGGGATGTTACCTTAAAGTAGTATAAACAATTTGAAAAATACAGTTTTATTGAATCATTACTTTTAGTTCTCTTCACTCATATAATTAAAAATTCTTTTCCTTCAGTGATAAAAAGAGTGAACGAGCAAAGGATATGCATCTAGTGAAGAAGTTAAATGCTTTACTCAAAGCTAAAACATCAGATCTGGGTATGTTCTCTTATATAATTTCTTAAGATTGTGTTATCAAAGAGTTCTTGGATTATCTGTGTTGCAAGTGTTCTGCCATAAGTATGATTGTGGTGCATTCTGACAGCTGTATGTGCTATGAGCTATGATCTTTAAGGAGTTCTGGGTTTCTGTTACTTTGCTTCATTTTTTTTCAAGCTTATTTTGGCAGCTTCTGCAACGGTGTCTTCATCTTTGTCATTAACCCATATGTACCTTACCTGTGGTGCAGGTTACTCTTCAGAAGGCATTTGAGAAATGTGAATTGAAATTGTGATTGTCTTTGTTTGCAGATTTAATTGAAGCTGAAGCAAAGGAATTAATACTTGATATAAAATATCCTGCTACAAAAAAACAGGTGAACATTTAGAGTATACTTTAATATTAGAAAAAAAGTACTGCATTATCAGAGTGTGAAATCTTTCAAAGTAAGTTATTTTTTTCCTAGAATTACTTGAAGCAAACAGTTTAGCTATTTAGGGTTCCTGTGGTTTTTTTCCTGGGTAGTTTTTTTTACAGCATGTTGACTAGAATTAACTTTGGCTAGTGACTTCCCCAAGGCATTGTCTATGAATAATAAAAAGAGAGAAAACCTTTCTGTAGGAGCAAATTATGCCATAGGTATATGTGAAGGTGAAATACAGATGAAAAATCATGGTCAAAGTTGTGCTGTTGTTGGCTTAACTTGGATGTTTTTACAATGAGATTAAAGTGAATGTTTAATTCTCTTGAATATCTGCTTAACAGGCTTTGGAAAGTATATTGACAAGTGAACGTGTGCCACTTGCGTCTCTCACAAACATCACTCAGACATTAATGGATAACTTGAAAAAACAGGGTAGGTGGCTATTTGTTTTGCAAATATGGAGAGGCATTTGCACTTTGCAGTGCTGTAAGACTATGGTAGAAATGTTCTGTTCCACAGGAAGACATCACTTGGTCTGCTTAGTTTTGGAGCTAGGTATCACAGGATTTTGCTTTTCCATGTCTTTATTTAATGCAGACTGCAAATAGCTTGCTAGTAAGTATGGTTTGCTGTGTGCCTAGTAAATTGTCATTAAAAAAAAAAAACAAAAAACAACAAAACAAACCAAACCAAACAACAACTGGTCTGGGTACTTGTGTCCTGAAAATCTTTCTTTGGAAAGAAAATTTGTAGGCTTTTGCTTGTAGATATTTTAATTTATTCTCTCTCCAAAGAAGGCAGTGAGGATGTGGTCTGATATGTGAATTTTAATGTGCTTGTAGCATAAAATTCTTATCACTGAGAATCTGAGCTGTGACCACATCTAGTGTCTGGTTTTTTTGGTAAACTTTGCTGAAGTTTACCAAATACTTCATGTTTTGGTAGAGATTTCAGAGCTTATGTCAGGAAATGTCATTGCCAATTCAAAATCTTGTAGCTGAAAGTCTGCAAGATTGTTTCTTTGAAGTTATACATTCATATCTTTCCGAACTGGGCAAACTTTGCTTGTGCTTAACCCATTTTAGAGACCCAACTGGGTGTTGAGAATTAGAGTGGAGAAGTATGTGCCTGCCACTTCCTTTGCATGTGCTGGAATTTCTCAGCAACAGGAGTCTGCTGCTGGTTTTTTTTGTTGTTGTATTTGCTATCACTGGATTCATACTGCCTTGTTAGAAGATGAGACTTTAGCAGTTGCAGTCGAGAAGTCCCTCCCACGGTTGTTTGCAAGTACTGAATAAACCATTTGTCCAGTGGAAAGGCTGAGCCCTTTCTCGTGCCTCAGTGAGAATATGACAACATATTTTTGTAGTTTCAAATGCTTGAGGAGAAATCTTTCCTTCATTTTTACCACTGGTAGTTTTTTTAGTGGTTTTCTTGAAGTACATAGAGGAGATTGGGATCTTCACGCATTAAGTTCTCTACCTTATTTTCACTTAGCATTCTAAATCACTAATATTGTCATTTCTATTAGAACTCCTAAAATATCCAAAGGAAAACAGAAACATGACTTTTAATTCTGAAGAGAGGTTGACAGAGCAGTATATTTCCTAAGGTCTGTTTATTGTGCAATTTTCATCATTAATCTCGTGTCAAACATAGAATTGTTTCCCCACAGTCACAATATACAGCAAACGTGACTGATTCCAGCCTTCTAATTTCACTGGAGTAGTGTTACATTCCTCTACTTCTGTCTAGTAGGTAAAAGATAATATGAAGCAAATCCTGGGCCCTGTGAATGCTGTGGTTGTGAATTCAAGGTCAGGTGGTTCTGTGACACACTGTGTTTTTCTCTTTTTTTGGTAGGATTTTAATAGCAATGTATCAAATTATTTAAGGATTTGTACATGAAAATCGTGTTTAGGAGCAGCTTCAGGTGAAAATTATGTATTCGAGGAATCTTTTGTATAGAAAGGTCATTTTAGGATCTCTCAAACTGTCTTTGAAGACAATTAGTTGGAATAAAAGCATTTTTTTTGACATGTTGGTATTAGTTTCCTGTATTGTTTGCTTTAATTGTTACTGGAATTTGAATGTCAGTAGAAACATAAAATTTATGAGACTAAGATTGCAAAAATTCGGAAGGGAGTGACTTGCTGAGGTGAAATTTAATTCATGTCAATAGTAATCAAGCCTTCTTCGGATGAGAGGAATTTGCTTAAAGTGTTGTCAGAATGAATAAAATATTATAGTTTGTTATTCATGATGAAAGAAAATAGGAACTGTTATTTCAATTTTTGACAGTCTGGTTTGGCCTTAAACCAGAAGACGATAGATTTGTCTTTGTTCAATTCCACGTTGTCAACCTCCAGTTTTAAAACAAGCCTGATACCTTTCTTTAGTACCTCTTGTAAAAATAATTATTTTATGTTGCTCTGAATTGAATGTAATCATTGCAAACAGCAGTGCATCAAAAAATTACAGGGAGTTTCAGAAGTCCTCCAGTACTCTGTGTGTGTTTCACTATTCCAGGCTAGATATTCAAGTTTAAATGCAGTTTTATTTCTCCTCAGAGCTGGAATCTGTGGATGAAGGACTGCTACAATTCTGTGCAAACAAATTAAAGCTGTTACATCTTTATGAACTGGTTAGCAAACTAAATTCCCAGGGCATACAGAAAGAGACTTCACCTTCAGATAATGTGAGTAATTTCGAAATTCAGCTATATTTTAAATTCAGGTGATGATTTAAGCATAAAAATACATTTTCAAAGCCTCAGATAAAAGTAAGTAGGTAAGCAAGTTTCCCATTTTTGTGGCTTGCAGCTTTTAATGAGGTAATCATTTATAATACCTTTTCCTCCAGCCTCATACAAGTGTCTGGTAACTCATCTACCTAATATTCTTTAGGAGACACATAAAGCTGAGATACAAGTGAAAATAAAGCAACAATCTCCTGTTTTCAGTCTTTTATTCGAAGTGTGTAGCATGTTCTTACCTTTGGTTTTGGAGGGATATTTTGGGATCTGTAGAAGTTAAAAATTTTGATGCTTGCCTAGCAGCATAATTTGTCTTGCTTTTGCTATAATTTGTAAAGGTGCTTATATATTTACAAAACTATACTAGTATTTTATAGGCTTGTTTACTTGATGGATGATTGTTATGCTATGGGCAGAATCTAAAAATGGGAAAAGCATCTGTTCTGGTCCTTAAAAAGGGAGCTAGACAAGCTCTTCATTTGAGCAATGTGAATAACTGATTTGGAGATTATTTTGGCCCTTCTTAAAGATGTTTTTAATGTTTGAAATGGAATATTTTGACTCTTCTGACTTCTTTCATTTTTAAAACTATCGGCTTGTATAAGTCTTGTGAGATTTTTTTTCTTTTGCTTTTAAGGACTTGGCTAAACTGCTTCGTCTTGAAGAAAAAGATTTTCATAGGCTTGAAACTTTACTAGAGAACTACAAGAAAGACAATACTCAAACTACCACTGATGAGAAGGATGATGTGTTGTCTGTGAAAATGTTCTTAGAATATCTGGAATATGAAAAGGATGTGATTACTGTAAGAAATATGGATGATGGGGAATATGTGGCTTTAGGTAAGAGCTGTTGAGCTCTGTCACATTACTCAGACTGATTTTAATCTAAGATAGTATCAATATTTTAGCCTTAATTTGATCGCCTTAGCAACCTGTCTTGCCTTCAAGTAGTATGTAACTGCTTCTTTTAGACTCTTACCTTTTGCTGGAGGACAAGTCTTTACACAGGAATGAATATTAATACAAGTTAACTGCATCTGTGGATACAATTACCCTGAAGCCATGTAACCACTGTTCATTCATTTATTAACACCACTAAATTGGGCAGTGGTAACTGGATGCTTCACAGATCAGCTGTACCCTGCTGTTCTTTTCATGGTCACAGCACCTTAAGAGTTGAGTTAATGTCAGGACTGACTTTAACCTCAGAGGTGGGGGAGCTGACCAGAGGCAGCACAAGGCCATTAGGTGAGGCAACAAGGACCCCTAATTTGTGAATCTGAGATTTTCAATGAGGTCCCTCTAAAATGTCCATTGGTTTCATTTAGTCCATGGCTGTGGGCTCCATCTGTCATAGTAGTCCTCTAGGGCAGGAGAAGTGGTGTGTGGTGTTGGGTTATTGCATGCTGAAACCAGTTCTGGTTCCATCACTGCCATGCTTGTCATGTTATAGCATCACTGCACTTCACCAGATCCATCAAAATTAAATTGTCATTAATCTGGGTGGTTTTTATTGTAATACGATTAGTATGGCACATAGCATCCATAGTACTGATGCCATACAACAACATTATATAGCAATTAACATATAATTCAAATCATTGGCTGTTCTCACCCAGAATCAAATCCCCTTGACTTCCCTAAGTGCATCCAGGTCCCTTTAGCAAAAGCAGTTCCACAAATGGTTTGCTTTTGCCTGAGGCAGGAAAACATAAACTCTGTTCCCCAGTGTATTTTATCCCTTTCTGTTGTACAGTAGAGTTTTGATTGGGCAGGGGTAGTTTGATTGGCAGATCCCCTAGTGCTGACCAGCCAAGTGATGTTAGCTGCCTCTGTATCCCAATGTTTGAATGTCCCAGCAGCCACTGCATTCGTTCCATGTGGCCTTTAAAAGCCCATTGCATCTTTCAGTCTTGCAGTCTGGATCAGTCTGCTTGCCAGGGTGATGTGTAATGTATTCCTTAAAGGGATTCCTTCCCTTCACACCTGGAGGAGCTGCCTCTAGAGGCTGAGGATTTGTGCCCCTTTTCCAATTCTGTTGTCAATGCCCTCTTCCCTAGAAAGGGATCCCAGCTCTTTGGCTTCCTTACTGTCTCATTTCAGGCTACTGGCCCTGTTATCCCAACATAAGAACAGCGGAATGACAGTGTGCTCGCCTGGATTTTGGCTGAAATCTTCATGGATTATCTTGCAGCTCCCTCAGGGATAGGGATTTTTTGGTTACTGCCTTGTTTACAAATTCTTCCTCTTCTTCCTTCCTGAGTGGTGACCACCTCATTCTACTGCTCTCATGCTGGCCCTGCTTTGAAGTAGCCTGCCTCTTCCACCTCCTTCTCCTGTTCCTCCAACTGAGTGAGCTTTCACTTCCAGTATTTCTTCTGGGGTAGTCAGTGATTCAGTGTCAGGTTGGTTCTCTAGCTCTGCCATGGTGCTGGTTGCTGGGCTCGGAGTAGCCACGGTGCCTGTCACTCTGCCTTTAGATCCACAGGCCTTTTCTTCCCTTTGTCTGTACCGAGCAGTGTTGCGCAGAATGATTGTAATTCGGCTGGAGAAGGGGGAGCTGGAGGAAGGCATTTCCCTCTGGATGGCCCTTGGAGGAGCAAAGGTGTAATTGCGAATCGTTCCCACTGCACGGCGCCAGAGGGCCGAGGCCAAACGCAGATCAGTGTCACGACAGAGATCTTATCGTGCCATGAGCCAGCTTACACAGTACATGATAACCCACACCAAACCTCCGGGCATGATGGAGCACAACAGAGAACGTTTACAGCAATTTACACGTCATTTAACACACCTCTGGCAGAAATCCATCAGCATTGTGACCACAACTATTAAAGTAATGTAATGAATGCTTGTGACAAATTCATTTTACTATGCTCTGGTCAGATCTGTCATTATCTCAACCCTCTGTGCCCCTTGTTGGGCATCAGAAAGGACTGTTGTGGTTTAACCTGGCAGGCAGGTGAACACCAGGTGATCCTGAATGTAACTTGTTCTTTTGTATTGCACTCACTGGGACCTGATCAACAGATTACCTTTTGTTTAAGTGTAAGGAGAGGGATTGTGGTTTTAGATACCATTCGTAATGTCAGCTAATTCTTGTTTCAGGCAGCTTTTTCTTCTGGAAGTGTTTGTGTGGGGAGAGTTCCACAGAGGAAATGTGCCATGCATTAGAATCAGCAGGTTTTAGCCCACAAACCCTGTTGGTAAGATGTTTATTACATACTTCAGTGCTGTTACCAAAACTTCAAAACTTTGATTTAGTATTTTGAAAACAAAACATTGAAAGGAAAATTTCTGCTTGTTGACCTTTGGATTGCTGCTGTATTCGGGCTGCTGTGTTCAAATACCCCATATTCAGTTCTTTAATTGCTCATATTTGCATTTCCCCCTTAACAGATATCAAAGAAAAAAAATTCTAGTAGAAAATATGGGTATTCTAGTGGGAATGTCTAGAATATTCATTAAGGACTACAAGTGTAAAATTTTCAACTATAATATTAATAACTCCTAATGTTTGCCAAGTTGAGCCTCCAAAAGGGAGTTTTCTAGAATATCTTCCTAATTAAATGTACTGATTGTATTATTTAATTTCAATACCTGTCATTGAGTGCATTGTGCTGTATATTTTTAACTTGTGATGTTAATATAATGGTTCATGGATATAACATTTTTACTCTGTGACACAAACTTATTTGAAGAACTGTTTGCATTGGGTGTGTTGCAATATTAGACTTTCATTTTATTGTTTCTATATAATATTCCCTTTTTTTACAGTCACTCCTTCTCAATTTATGGCTTTCCAAGGAAAAAGATATTCTAGACAAACCAGATTCTGTCAGTTGCCTTCACACTATGCTGTCACTTCTGAGCAAAATGAAAGGTGGGACGTGCACTTAATATTAGAAATCTGCTACTCTGACTAGCCTCTATTTTCACTTTGGGTTTTCCCCCTTCACAAATTATGCAACAAAACTTAATGCTGCATGTTCATGGACTAACTAATCATGCCATGTTTTCACTCTCACTCTACACTAAGTTGATAACTCCTATTTGGTACCAGAAAGTGACTGTCCAGCTCATTTTCTTCACATTTTTGAATGTATAGTCTCATCTCTTTTATTAGTGCTGACTGGCTCTCAGACATGCTTTACTTTACTGTTACTTTAGCAGCATTTGTAACTTAAGTACTCTATAAAGTCAGTTTGCCTTGATTTGGGGTAGGCTGTACATGTGTTGTACATATGAATAAATGCTGATTCTCCTACCTCACATATGGCTGCCCTGGATAAATCTGTGCCAGGTTCCCTTTATTGTCTACCTCACCATAGAGCAGCATTATCAGCTTGAAACGGGAAGCATCAATGAGCCACTGCTGCTGTCTAAGTAAATTAATGCTGCTGAACAGAAGCATTAGCTTGCCTGAAGCAAGACAGCTTGAGTGCATTGAATATGTGTGGCATCTTGAAATCACAAGTGAATCTGTCTGCATTGTGAAGTGTAACATTCCTTAGATCTTTTAAGCATGCAGCAGGTTTGCTACCTAGTGATTCAGATCTATTGTCTGTTTGCTACAAATGAGTTTTGAGAATGAATAATTCACCTTCTGTTTTAAACTTGAGTTACAATCTTATGTGCTAAATATCTGAAAATGATGGTGTAGAGTAATCAGAAATTGCTCTTCACGGGCAAGCTGTGTTCACAAGCGCTGGTTCCGGGGTTGGTTGCTCCCACACAGTGACCCAAGCTGAGTTTCCCGCTCTCCCTTTGCCTCCAGTGGCTATAGACGAGTCGTGGGACACGCAGTCCGTGTCCCCCTGGTGGCAGCAGATGCGCACGGCCTGCGTTCAGTCCGAGAACAACGCGGCTGCCCTGCTGTCGGCTCACGTGGGACACTCTGTCACCGCACAGATAATCGACAGCGTCACCGAGAAAAAGGTAACTCACCTCGCACCTCCCTTCTCTCCTAGTTACTGTATCACTCCCTGCAACTGTCCGGGTAACAGTAACATCCTCAGCACTTGTCCTCATTCCGGCCTGGGCGCAAGCAGGACATCCTGCCAGCCTGAACATTTGCGCTCAGATTTGAAGAACGTTATGCTGAGATGAATTAATGATAGGTCAGCACTATTTACTAAATGTATTTAAATATGGAAACTGTACATGGAGTTTCTTTCTTAATAACAAATGATGTTGACAAAGCCTACACATTTACCATATAAATTTGAGAAGTCCACTGAACTTTGGAGGGTAAATCTGTTTTAACATAGTTGCAGTATTTTTTTTTTTAAGTATACCATTGGATTTTTGTAGTACCTATGTTACTATCCCTTTTTAACATGATGGATGCTTGGTTTTCTTGACAATAAGTGCCGTTACCAAGCTGTGATTATGGCTGTGAAACTGCATACAGCGTTGCAATTCACCATGGAAAACATTATTCCATTTCCAAATAGCCCCAGACAGATGTGTCTGGACAGATTAGATGGGATGTGGGTGATGTTCAGTCCTGCAGATAGAACCAGAGCATGGTTTGGCTTGGAAGGCACTTTAAAGATGGTCTGATTTCAGCCCCTGCTGCTGTGAGCAGGGACACCTCCCAGTAGACCAGATTGCTCAAGAGCATCCTGGCGTTGAACACTTCCAGGGAAGGGGCATCCACAACTTCCCTGGGCAACTTGTGCCTACCACCCTCACAGTAAAGTATTTCTTACTAATAGCCAATCTAAACCTCCTTATCTATCTTTAAAGCTATTCCCTTTTCCCATCACTACCTGCCCTTGTAAAAAGTCCCTTTCTCATAGACCCCTTTTAGGTATTGGAATGCTGCAGCAAGGGCACCCTGGAACCTTTTCTCTTTCTGGCTGAGCAATCCCAACTCTCTCAGCCTGTCTTCATAGGAGAAGTTCTCCAGCCCCCTAATCGTGTCTGCCTTATAAATTTTTAACTAGAGCACCAGGAAGTGTTTTAGTATTTTTGCACACTCAATATTGCAGTTCTGTTTATCAAAATTGTCAGTGTTGCAAAATAGAGATGTTGATATGTTACAACATATCCTTTACCTATATGCCCTCTTTGGCCCTTTTTTTTCCTATTCTGCTTTAAAAAAAAAAAAGAAACAGATTTATTTCCTTCAGAATTCCCCTTCCATAAATCCATATATCTTCCTCCTTCTTTTTTTCCCTACCAGTCTGGAAAGATTCTTGGGCTTCATGGCAGAGCATCTGCTGATAGACAAGAGAATTATCAAAATAATGTGCAAAACTGGTGGTCCAGGATTACTGTGTACATTATATATATTTTTTTAATATGAAAGGAAATGAAAATGTAGGTGGATTAATCATATATTTGGGGAAGATGTGGAGGATTTAAAATTAAATATTTTTAAGGTATTCTAACCCACTTTTCAGCTTAAAAATGGGACTGTAAGATGATCCTTCAGGTCCTTTTATTTGCTTTAGGCTTTTATTTAAGGATCTGTGTAACTTGTGAGCAGTGTGGGATATTAATTAATCTTTTCATAATAGTTAATGCATACTTTGAAGTAAATTATTCTTTAAAATGCAGTAGCTCTTGGGATGTAGCTTTGAATTTTAATGCTATGCATTTTTTATGAACAAAATTGTGGTGCCTTAAAATGAACAGACCTAAACCAGTTTATATCTTTTGTTAGTTTTCCCAAATAATTGTAGGTTCTGACACGGAATCCTGGGAAGCGCTTTCCCTTGATACTGAATATTGGAAACTTCTGCTAAAACAGTTAGAGGATTGCCTGATACTTCAAACACTACTGCACAGCAAGGTGACCAAAAGTACAAAAAGAGTTTCATCACTCCAGACTGAGCCTTTGGGCAGACTGTCTGTTAAGAAATTACTTGAAGCTGGAAAAGGTACTTTTTTTTTTTTCTTGGAGACATTGTTGATTTTCTTTCTAATAGACTTCTGAGCCATCGTTACCTATTTAATGATGTACTCTACACTGGAAATTGTTCTGCTGGATACCATTCTTAATTTAAAACCCAATGCAAATCATGTAGAAGAGTACTTTAAAATTGTTAAAAGCTATTACTGTAAAGACTGCATTGTAAGCTTCTGATCAGTTGATTAGGAAGTTTTTTAATTGGTAGAGTTACCCATATATAATTAAAAGTAATAATTTAAACCCCTATATTGTCTCTTGTCCTTAGATTGTGAACCATAAATAATCTGCAATACATTGACTTTACCTCATACTTTTCTTTTCAACATCCTAGGAGGTATTGCTGACACTGTAGCAAAGTGGGTTTTTAGACAAGGCTTCAGCCCGATCATACTGAATGTGGCCCAGTACAAAAACAATACAGACAGTACTGAAGAATCTGTAGAAATGCATAATAATCTCTTTCTTGAGGAAACAGAAACATCTGCAGGCTTGGAAAGAATCCTAGGTAAGAAAATAATGTGAATTTTTCAAATGATAAAAGTCTACAGAGACTGTTGTTGTGAAGTAGCAGAAATTTTAGTAGGAAGAGTCTGTCTTCTAACTTCAGATTTTGTTTTTCTAGAGCTCTTGCAAGTAGCATATCAGCAATTTCCATGTAGTCTTGAAGTGGATGTACTCCATGCACATTGCTCTTGGGAATGTGTAGTGCAGTGGAATAAGGACCCAGAGGTAAGAAAATGTCTTTTGCAGAGAGTAATGGTTAAGACCCAATAGAAGTGCTTCACAAGATGCTGGTAGCTCATCAAAATGTCAATTAGTAAGAATGACTTTGAAAGCAGTTACTAGGGGCAATTTTTCTGTGATAAATGGCAAGTGGAAATTGAATTGAGCAAATGAGAGTATGTCTTGAGGCTGAATGGCATCTCACAAGGCCAGGAATGTACATTTCAACCCTATCAAGATTCTCAATATTGAGAGTGTGGAAACTGGCTTCAGTTTGAAAAAGATTTCTAGCTGTTTGTAATGTTGATACAAAACAGTTTCAGTGCTCGAAATAGAGGTGTATTTTTCTCTGTTCTAAATATGCTTAAACAAATCACAGAATGCTATATCTTTTAGACTAGAACCTATTCTATTGTGGGAGGAAAGAGGGATTTCTTAAATGTTATCAGATTCCCTTGCCACTGCTGAGAGTTGTCATAAGAAGGAAAAAAAATAAATTTCTTTTTTTCCTTTCCTGTCCTATAGTTTCTCTGGAGTTGTCCTAAGTTCAGATGATGTTACAAGTTAAATTAGCACTCCTTAGAGCTGTGCCACATAACTTGATGTAGAATAGAAGATTCCTCTGAGACTGCTAAAAACTTAGTCTGTCATAGCAAAATTGAGTAAAAATTACGTTTTCTGTCAGAAATGGATTTTGTATTTGCAAAATAACTGTAGTCAGTGGAGGTACCTCTCTGCAAAGAGTTTGTGAGCAGGACTTACACTAAAAACACCCTGTAACTACAGTTGGTTTCATGATGACTGAAACAACATTTGCTATGCACACGTGTTTGTCAGATACTGGTAGAGAAGATTGCAACAGCAGAATAACTTACAAGTTTTGTAACTGTCAAAGTAGAAGCTTTAAGATAATCTACCTGGGCCCTTTAAGAATTTACATTTAAAGCAAGTTTTGAATAATGTATTAACTTGTACTTTCATTTCTTTTTTTCCATAAGGAAGCATGTTTACTCAATAGGTCTATAGATCATCTAAGATGCATCATTAATTCTCACATTCAGCATGGTAAGTACAAAGCTCTTAGTAAAAATTATCTTCATTAAAACTGGTAAAACAGAATGGATGTTTGTTGACTAAAATAAATGAATGCTGTTCATAACAGTGATAACCATTTTGTCTTAAAACCACCAAACCACCCCAAAACGTCCTGCTGGCATCCATGCTTCTCTCTTCCGTGCCGAAGTTAAGTTTCTATCACAACTGTGAAAATAAATTAGATAAAGTTGATGCGTTTAACTAAAAGCATTTTAAAATAAAATTGTTTTGAAATTATTTTTAATTTTATTTAAATAGTGGAACATCAGCTGCAGTCTATTACTTTGCATGCATTTCTTGATACCCTGTTTCAATGGAGGTGATGACCATTTTCTTTTTTGTAGACTATTTATGTCTGCAAATAAGGTGCTCTTTTGATATGTACTTAAAATGTTTAACCTGGTCTGCATAATATTTTTAACAAGTTATTAATTGCACTTATGATTAATTGCACCAGTGTAGTCTCCTCCTGAGAAATCTAAACTCCAAGTATAAAGCAGTGAGGCTAACTCACAATTCCTTCTTGTTTTGTTCACCATCTTGTAAGATCCCTTTTCTATCCACCTGCAGTTTACAAGTCTGTGATTGTTCTAGGTATTGCTCTGATGATGTGGAACACATTCCTGGTAAAAAGGCTTTCTTCTGCCACATATCTTATGGACAAGGTGGGTGCAGTGTCTTGAGGCTACTTTTGTTACTAACTGAAAAGTGAAAACAGTATTTATTTTTAAACAATTTCATTTTGTTTTTTTGTTTCAAGAAGTATTTGGAATATCTGATTTAACTATGCAAATCACCACTGTTTATTTGGCTTTTTACGTAGCTAACTTTTGGAAGTGATGGTGGAATGCATATTTTAAAATATCAAATCTGTTGGATGATTAACTAGAGACAACTGATCAACACTGGGTGATGTGTTCTGAAGACTAAGTGCAGCTTGTAATTGCTAAATAAGAAATACTTGTGAAACAGTTTGAAACGATCTAGTTTTGCATATATAAAATTTTGTTAGAAAACAGTAACTATCTTAAAGTGCCTGTGCCTGTTTCCTGGTAAATTATTACCAAGGGTCTTTACATGAACTCCTATTCTGCAAAATACAGAAGATATTTTTGGATGTTGTTGAGCACTTTTAACTATTGCTACTATTGAAAATTAGCTTCTGTTCTAGTATGCAGCCTGTCTGCTTTGAATTTGAGCAATCTTTTGTCCCTGCTAAGCTTCAGGTTTTTTGATGCTTATTACTATGCAGTGAGGCTGTTTACTTTAAGATAGTTTAGGAAGAGTGCACCTAGTAAGTGGATAGTGACTTAAAGAATGAAACTCCAACACAAAACCTGCAAGAATTTGCTCTCCTGTCTTCTCTTCCTTCTTCTTTGCTCTTCTCATTTTCTGCCTTTGCTTTTTGTTTAGTTCTCTAACAACTGTAGAATATCCTCTTCCCTGTTCCTTTCAGCAAATAGGCTCAGTTGTGTACAGTTAAAATAGGTTAGTAGGTGTTGTTCTGCAGAAACCCTTTTCCAGTTTTCCTGCATGCATTTATGCAAATCCTTCACCCTAACTCTTCTACCTGAGTTAACACCTGCAGGAGAAGAGAGTAAGGTTTTTATTAACTAACTGGTTTCTTTCTAATATCATGCTTGGTGTTGCAGCTTTAGTTCTGCATTCTAGAAATCACTGAGAATTTCTTAGCTGTCTCTGAGATTTGACTGGGGACCTTGGGGCCTTATTTCTAATCCTAGGCTTTAAGAAGGATGAACTAAATATGGGCATCAGTAATGTTCATTCCTTTATGATCTGTATCAAGTCTTCTGTTGAAAGCAAGATATGCAATGTGCTGCATCATGTGGCTGTAATTGAGCTATTTTCTCATTTTATATTGGGCAAATAGTAATAAAAGGTTAAAATGTGGGTAACAGATATAATGAAAAGTATTTAGTTGTGACACATTTTACCTTTTTTTTTTTTGTAAAAACAGGTCGGAAAAGCTCCAAAGGACAGATTATGCAGAAGGGCAAGTAATCCTAGTTTTGTCTGAGTGGGAAGAAATAATTAGAAATGCCTTAAATTTAGTACTGGATTGTGATTTATTTTTGAAAGTTTAAAGAAAATTAAAAATGTAGCCCTAGAGAAAATGTTACAAATTTTAAGAAGTATAAATTATTTTTTTTCTGAAAAAGTAGATTAGAACAGTAGTAGAGCTTCAAATATTGTAGAGGGTGGGCTTGAGACTATAAGATGACAAATTACTATTATTTTTCATGCGTAATGTCATTAGTTAAAACTTTCTTGAAAGACAAATGATATGATCAGAAAATTAAATTTACTAGGTGGCATTACTTGATTCAGTCTTCATTGGAGATACAGTATTGTAAATGGCTAAATTTACTTTATTCCAAATTTTCCTGTCAATCCTTTGTTGTACTTCAGTAAGTATTTGTTTACATTTAAATATAACAAGTTAAGAAACTGAGCTGAACTATGTATTTTATGTCAACAACTGTCTTCTCAAATATAAAGAGCTAATAAAAGCCTGTTTCAATTCCAGCTGAAACAATTTAAATCTTACTGTTTGTTACCAGGACGTAGGGATGAGTGACACAGCAATGACAGCTTTTCTTGGCTGCTGTTCAGAACTTCTGCAAACTTTGCTAGAGGTAAATTTCTATTTTTCCCATTGAAAGTAAGGAACTGATGTGTTAAAATCTGTTTTTGAAGACTGTGGTTTGTAGTAATTTCTGTACTGTTCAGTTCAGACAAATGTTAATGATATTCTAAACAACTTGAAGCTCTCCTTTTAGTTTTGCTGCAGAGCACTTGTGGCTGAAGGCTCTGCAGAGCAGGCCAGGGTGGGAGGTGTTTAGTGTGTGACTGCTCTCGTGTCGCTTGGCAGGCAGATGTGAGCAGTGATGAGATGCAGGCGCCTGTGCTGGACACTGAGGACGCCTGGGTGTCGGTGGAGGGCCCGGTGTCCATCGTGGAGCTGGCCCTGGAGCAGAGGCGCATCCACTACCCGCTGGTGGAGCACCAGTTCGTGCTCTGCACCGTCCTCTACGCCATCATGAGGCTCTCCCTCAAGGGTGTGAAGCCACTGTCACTGTTTGACAGCAAGGTATAGCTTGGAACGCAGATGATAAAATATTGCTTTAATTAATACTCACTTCCTCTTTGTATCTGGGATATTTGCTGGCTTTCACCCTTTAAACGGTTCCTGTATGATTTTATGAGAGCCTTTAGTCCACTGTGGTGCATTAATGAAATTGTCACCAGAATTCAGGCAGAGACCCAAACTTGCTGAGTTTCCTTAGTAATAAAAGATTGGTAATGACCTCAGATGCATGAAGATCAGCTCATTAATTATTAGCTGGCCTGAAAATACTGCATGGTCAGAACACTGGATGGCAGGTTTTTCTGGTTGCTTTGAGAAGTGCCAGACCAGTGAAAACATAAATATTTAAAGGTCAGAAATGTCGTTAGTGTCACTGTTGTATCCATTATTGCTGATGATTATTCCAGAGTTCCCAAATTCAAAAAGAATAAACAATTTTTTTCATTTAACTCATGTAAAACACTTTTAAAAGTCACTGCATTTAAAATGCAGTATATTACAATCAGAGCTTGATTCTGATACTAGAAATTGAACTTCTCTCCTCCTATGATAACCACACTTTGATTCTAAGAGAATTTAAACACAAACTTACTGGTGTAGACTGTGGTTTAATTCCTGCTGTGGTGAAAATAAGTTAGTGCTGTAACAATGTTCTGATTTTTTCTAAATGATTTACTGGAATTTTATAAATGCAGAATATTACTTTCCTTTTGATGCACGCTCTTGTCTGCAAGCTCTCATCAAGCATTTAAGTCTGATTTTAACATTTTACTACAGGTCAAATTCCATTGATTTTTGTGGGGTTTTTTTGTTTATCTGCTAGCAGAAAGCATTATACTACCTTTTGCCATTTAAGAGTGCATATGATGTCTTGAGTAGTCAGATCCTATTCCTGTGCCTCCATTCCTTTAAATACAACTATTACTATTAGCCATTCTCTTTTTGCCTTCACTTACTCAAGGTCTCCATTTGTCTGTGAGCAAAATAGAAGATGCAGTACAAAATAAATTTAAGAAATAAGTGGGCTGCTTAGTATTGGATCAGAGTGGATTTGCTGTTTCCCTGTTTCCCTGAGGTCTGTCTTTGGTTCTCAATTTTAGGGCAAAAATGCATTTTTCAAAGACCTTACATCAATTCAGCTGCTACCTAGCGGGGATATGGATCCAAACGTGTTATCTGTGCGACAGCAGGTAGGCAGAAGTTTGGTACTGAAAGTTCTGGAACTTGTGAAGTTACAGATAATCCTGAGGTAACCTGTGATTTTTGCTTCAAAGTTCTTGCTCAAAGTTGTGAGTGCAGCGGTTCAAACACTGTGTTCATCACAGAAGGACAGAGAAGTCTCAGAAGAGGAATATTTTCCTTTTGAAAAGGGGAAGAATTGGCCAACTTTGGCTGCGGACCTGGCTCAATATCTTCAGATCTCTGAGGATCTGGTCAGAAGGCATTATGTCTGTGAACTCTACAGTTATGGGATGGATCATCTGGGTGAAGAGGTAAGAACAGCTTTAACATTTTACAACACTGTCACGTGTTCTGCTAAAATTACTTTTAACTTAAGATGCCTGGAAGGGTTAGGCAAGATTTATCAAGCTCAAAAAGTCTGAGACTATAAAAGTACTTATTCAGGACTAAAAATTACCTTTATTTTTCCATTTCCCAGTAAGAATCCGTCTCTTGAAACTAGTGGAAATGTGACAGGGAATTACACTACTGGTATAACTAACATGGCCATTTAAATTTTATTATGTTTGATAGTTTCAGGAATTGGCTTCTTTTGCCTGTAATGTCTTTTAGGAAAGAAAAAATAGGACAAAAAAACCCCTTCCCTTCCTTGAGGGGGGATTATGTTGCTGTACTGTAAGACCAATATTGTGCTCCTGCTAATCACTGTCAAGTACAGAGTAATTCTCTGCCTTGGGCTGCTCTGAAGCTCTTAATACTGTGTTTTGTTACAGTAACACATAACACAACAAACAGTCCAAAGGCTGTTTGTCCTTTTAGTATGAAGAACATTTTTTTGTTACAGTTGTTCAGGCCTCTAGCTAAGTGAGCTGTGTCACACTGGAAGTTTCTAGTCTCTTCCCTTTCTCTGCTTTCAGGCCTTCCTGCAGGTGGCTGACAAAGAAGTGCTGGCATCCCAGCTGCTCATGCTGGCTGGGCAGAGGCTGGCCTTCGCTCTGCTCCATGGACAGATCAAGGATGGCATGGAATTCCTCACCAGGCTTCCTCCAACACTGAGCACTTGGCTCAAAGCTATGGTAAGTTAAACTCCGGTTTGGAAAACAGGTTGATTTTCTGAGGTTTCTGTTCCCCAAGCCAGAGATTACATCTGTATGGCCCTTACTCGTGAAAATAGGATTTTTTTTTTTTTCCCCCCCATTTTTCCTCGTGGTAGTTCTGTTTCATGGTGGGTAAAGCAGTTTCATGGGTCAAAGCATCCATCAGCTCGATTGTGTTACATTAGCAATGTGTCTTACAAAGGTTCTGGAGGGCTCACCTGTGAAATGACTGAGATGCTGAGTTTATTGTTTCACACAGGACCCCCAGGAAGTCCAGAACGTGGAGGTGCCAATTGCAACGACAGCCAGGCTGGTGAGCAAGGTGATCGAGCACCTGCCCGAGAACCACGGGCAGTACAGCCTGGCCCTCAACCTCATCGAGGCCGTCGAGGCCATCCCGGCCTGAGCGCTTGCGGAGCAGGGCAGGCTCTGACACGGAGCCTGAGCTTGATGGGAAGGAAAGTCCATGGGGCTCTGGTTACACTACAGAAAGAACAATGCTCCCCATCCCAGAATTTCAGAAGGTAGTTTTAAATTGGAGTATATTTTAAATTCTGCACTAGTAAGAATATGTTTAGTTTCTAGTACACTTGTCAGTATCTGAACTGCTTTGTTATTTATTTCTGAATTGAATGCTTTATGCAGTTGTTTAAATTGGGTATATTTGACAGCAGTTTTAATCTCTCAACACAATCACATCTTGTGAAATTCTGTATTTCATGCTGGCAGTAACTGCTGCACTTTCAATGTTCCATGTATGATTTGTTTTCCAAAAGCAACTTTAGAATTAGACCCAAGAAGCACTTCAGTCTCTGAAGTTACCATGTAAAGCCAATACTGCTTTTTCTGAAGCTCAAGCTGGTGTTGGGCTCACGCCTTGTAACTGCATTATGTGACAATGACAACTGCACTCGATGTAGGATGAAATGTGCTGGGGTCTTATGCAATGGGAGAACAGCCTGGGAAGGAGAACCAAACTCTCCCGATGTGAGTATGGACTTCTAGTCCAGCTCTCCCCGTGCTGTCTCTGGCATGCTGGGCTTCAGCTACAACTGGATTTACATCCCTCTCCATTATTATTAAGCTCTGCTGAGTTTAAGTAGGTCAAGGAATGTCTTACTGTAAGATTGTTCCTCCATCTTATCACTGTAGGAGATGTAGTATGCTGTGAATCTCTGCACATGTTAACTTGTTAACTAGCTCAAAAAGTTGATCCAACTTCTCTGAAGAAGATCAATAGTACTGAGTACTTTAGCCTTAAAACCCCCACTTTATTGATGGTACCTACAGGGAATCCTGTAGTGAGCATCTTCACTACTGGAATGGTGTTGAACATGGTTATCTGGCATTGGTGACTCCTGTTCACTCCTCGTCTGAAGGAAGCCAGCAGAGAAAAATGAAATTGGTGTAAACTTTTTGTCTTTGTCAGCTGAAATTACCAGCTCCATCCTGTAACCTGTTCCTCCTGCATTATATGTAAGAAACATTTGTAATACTCTGCCTTGCTGGAGACAGAATTTAGAATTGAGTCTTATCTTTCTGAAGTATGTGCTGCTGTCATCAAAGGGTTTGACTTCCCCCCAAAAAGGCGATGCAGGTGGCTTTCTCCACACAGCCTCCTCCATCTCTTCTGCAGCCCCAGTTCCTGATCCTGCACTCCAAGGCAGCTGGTGAAGGATTCTTGCTTTGATACTGAATGTTTGAGTTACTACAGACAGAGCAAATAGTCAGAATTCCTGTAAAATTCCCTGATCTATGTTCTATTGTACTTCTCTACTGACTTCCATAACTGAGGTTAAAACAGCTGTAAAGGAGAAATGGAAGAGGCAATATCATACAGGTACCATGAGCACCTTGCCTGACAGCACCTCACACTTCTGCAGAAATGAGTGAGCTTGAGATTTGGTCATCATGGAACCTGAGGAAAGCCAAGTGTTCCTTAGCTGCATTACCTTCCTCTATCATGGTACAGCTGTGTAAAGGAATTTACTGTAACTGAGCATCATGTCAGAGCTGACACACTACACCAATCAAATCTGTAATGTACTGTAAGTAATACTCTGTATATAGTGCTATTTTGTGTTTAATTTGCTGTGGATTTGTGTAAATTGATTAAATAAAATTTGAGGTTTCATTGTGTCTTTTCCTTCCTTTTAGGGAATGGTGGTCACTGCTTTCTCTTCTGTTTTGTAGAGAGGACTGGTTCTCTGGGGTTATGGTGAACTACCAGCTGCCAGCATAAAAACTAAACAAGAGCTGCTTTGCTGGGGATTTTCTCTTAGATGGAAAACTTCCACAGAACACAGGTTGCTATGAACAAGTAAATCAGTCAGCTATTTTTAACCACCCCTTTTATTAAGCTGAAAAGTGATATACACAAGTAGTGTGTATATATATATTTATATATATACACACACACATAGGGTTCCCCAAAATGCATGATACTCCTGCTCAGGCTGGGGCTTAAGCATCTCCTTCTACAGGTTCCAGTATGCAGACCTGCTGCTTCAGCCACTTTGGAGCAGCTTTGCATAGGCATTTTGACTTCACGTGCTCCCCTTTCCAGCAGCAAGGACTTGGAGGCACCGTGGGCAGGGAGTGCTTGAGGACTCGGCCGTGTATCTCCTGCAGCGAGGGCATTTTGCTTTGGCAATGGGTCGGGCTATAACTTTGTATGAAGATTGTTCACAGATGTCACCACCTGTCAAAGAAAATGTCACTGCTGAGAGAGGCTGGAGCTGTAGGCACAACTCAGGCCATGAACAACCCTCTGGTGTTGTTCAGGAGCCTTTCTGGAATGGTTCTCTTACCTTCCAAGTTAATCAGAAAGGTCCCTTTTATGATGTTTGCATCTGAAGGTGTTTCTTTGGGGAGCTCGCTCAGCAGGGTAGTCTGGGAAGCCATCATTATCTCATTCAGCTGGGAAACACTGGAAGTTTCTTCAGCCTGCAGTGCCTGGGAGATATAGAACTTTCAGACTTGGAACTTTATTTTGTTTCTGAGCACCATCCATTCTATAAAATACATACTGAGCTGTGGTCCCTAATCAGAGTGGATGGTTTGAACCAAGAGTCTGATTTACTCCTGCCAGGAGGACAGATGTGAACTGCAGTGTCCAAGAGAAACGCACCTGATGGCCAAGCAACTGCCCCTGAGCCAGCATTCTGCTCTCCCAAGGGACAGAGCCAGCAGCATCCCACCTTAGGATGCTGTATTAGAGCATTGCCAGCAGGTTGAAGGTGATCCTTCTCCAAAAAACCACAAAGCTGATATTTCATTGTCAGGGTGGTCAAACCCTGGCACACACAGCCCAGAGAGCTGGTAGGGTCTCCATCCTCAGAAGTATCCAAAAACCAACTGGACAGAGGCCTGGGCAACCTGTTCTAACTAAGCCTGCCTGAGCAGGGGGCTGGGGCTGTGCTGTACAGGCTCCAGCAGTGCCTTCCACCCTCAAGCGCTCTGTGATTCTCTGGTAAGTACAGAGCAGAAGAAATTTTCACGCAGACAGCACGACTCTTAGTTGCATTTTGTACCTCCATTAATTCAAACAGCAGTCCAGGCTCAATTACAATGATGACTTCATATTCCAAAGCATTCTTGCCAGAGATGGACCCAAGGAAGGAGTCTCTCATTGCACATGCACCTTCTATTGCCTCCTCAATGCCAGGCTTCTTCCATGCTGAGCTTGCATTGATCCAGCCAGTACGAAACACACCCTCTGAGTCTTGAAAGCAAAACAAAGCAATTCTTATTTTAGTCTTTTCCAGTGTATATTAAATGAATAAAAAGGAATGGCATATTTAATTGTATTCCTTGTAACTGTGCAATTCAACAGTGCTCTAAAGGAATTGCTTAGCAGTGGTATGTGCTTTACCTTTCTTGTAAGGGATGTACTGGAAAACCTCCTCTGCCAAGTGGGGCAGGATGGGTGCAAAGGAGCGGACGACAACGTCCAGAGCCTCTGCCAACACGGTTTGACATGAACGACGCTTAGGATCCTTTGCTTCTTCGCAGTAGAGCCTGCAAGACAGCAGGGAAAGCTGGAAGTGTTCCTAGGTTCATGTTTCTGCTTGAGAGCCACACTTTTGGGATTGCCACTGGATGTACAGAAGCCTGACCCAGCTAGCTTTTCTAAGGAAAGCTTTTCTGGAGTGTCCCTCCCCTGGGCAAGCACAGTAGGCTACAGACAGGACCGTCTGCAGCCACGGGAAAGGAGTTTGTCACAGGAAAGGAGATTCTCTACATTCTAATTTGGGGAGAAAGAATCTGTCCTCAGGGAGCTGAGCCTGCAGCTGTTAGCCCTTTGCTCTGGTTCATCTGTAAACCTCAGCACTGGGGCTTCTTTCTCTTCCCCCCACGCCTCCTTTACTCACGTTCTAGCAACTGAAAATCAGTATAACTACCCCTCCTACCCCATGAAACAGCCCTTGCACATTTACACAGGGATCTGTCACAGCCTTAGGATTCCTTTAATAACCTAAAAAACCAGATAAATACATTCAGTGGTACAGCTAACTGCTCAACACCTTTCCTCCTGTCTTCCCAAATTCAGATGCACACCCTTTCTGAGTAGAAATATAGATCCAAGACTCTGTCTTTAAATATTTATTTGGTTTTAAATGTGCTCGTTTGATGACCTTTTAAAGCGCTCAGTACTGCCAGTAGACAGAAGAGAGCACAATGACAACCACTCAGCTGAATGCACTGAGAGGTCCTCTGCGATGCCTGTGCTCACTCAGCCTTCACCTGGAACCTTATTACTTCCATCTCAGACCCATTCCTGTATTTTTTTCCCTTTTAAAGGCAGCAGGAAGGAACTCACCTGTCCTTGATCATGCTGAAATAGAAGTTAGACAAGCTTTTGGAACAGAATGCTTGCAGCAGTCGAACAACTTTGCTATAATCATATTGTTTGTAGGCTTCTGTAACCTAGGAGAGGGAGGTAAGAACAGTGCATTGGTTTGCATCACACAGCATACAATGACAGCCCCTGATAAAGTAAACTTACAGAAAATGGAATGAGTGGCATAAAGTCTGGCAGAAACTTTAGAAGGTTGTTGGAGGGGAAAATAGTTGTCAGTTAGCAGTTAGGCCAAAGAAATAATTTCCATTCAAGTTTGAGAGGAAAGGGGAAACCCCAGAAACTATGCCCATTGTTTCAGCAGAATGGTTTTGAGTGACAGAAATTACAAAGTCCTGTACAACAGCAGATTTCCAAAGCTCTAGGTTTTGGGTTTGTTTTTTTTTTATATCTATCTTTAACTGTTTTTTAAGACTTCTAATTTGGGGCCTGGGGCAGTGAGTGAGAAAATCTGGTTGATGTCCAAACGAAGTTAAGAATGTTACAATCTTCCTCAAAAATTGTGATGGGCTTAAGGGAGTGCACATTGCATTGAAGGGTCCTTTGTGGTTATAATGTGCCGCTTTACACACACACTTTACTCACACACCTAAAGAAAATAAAACCAATGGAAAACATTACACACATGTTCATCTAAACACAATTCCCCCTACCTTGCTGCCATATTCATGCAGTAAGTGCAGCATGTATTGATCCACTATGTACATCTCTGCAGGGGGGATGGAATCTGTCTCTGGACTGAAGCCCTCCACGTTTCCCAGCATGAAGCGTAGCGTGTTCCGGAGCTAGAACAACCCAGAGCAATTAAACATTATTAGCCTTTGTAGATGAAACACAAAATGCTCATATTCCATCATTAACTAAAATTGATTACTTTTCAAAATGACTGTTAGAACAGTTACAAAGGCATCATGAAGAACAAATGGCAAAAGGACCTACAGAAAAATAAAGACTGGTAGTTACCAAAGCACAAAGCTGTGAAATGAGTCTTTTTCTCAGCACACTTTACTACTTGACCCACAGCTGTAAAAGGCAGTAGTACCTCCCTAAGTAAGCTTGGAAAAGCTTTCTTTAGTCTGAAGACTGGAAAGCTTTGCAGACAATACACAGAGGACCTGTTGTTGGGATGAACAGTGTTACCACTGGTGCCTCCTACCTTGTTGATGTCATCCCTGGCAGCATTGAGCACCACAGGCCCAATCAGCACCTCTGTGAAAACATTGGATTCCGCCACCCACCAGCGGAGAACATCGGCACCGTAAGGAGGATCCTTGGTGTGATCCTGAGGACAGACAGGGAAATACAGAGCCATAGAGAATCTCCAGCTGGAAGGGATTCATAGGAGTCATCCAGTCCAATTCCCTGCTCCTCACAGGCCTACCTAAAACTCTGCCCATGTGCCCAGAGGCTGCTGTGGTGGAGGCTTCCCCCATTTTTAGCAGGAATTACTGTTGTGCACGGCTACAACCCACACCTGCAGCACTCTGTGTACAGGCAGTGCTAGAACCCAGGTAAGCTGAGAGAAACTCATCTGCAGCCTTAAATCCTTTGAATGCTTATCATTAAAACAGCAATGTTAATATCTAAAACTACATAGGTTTTTCTTCCCTTTCAGATTGTTTTCAACTCTGAAAACAGCTTTTTTCCTTTTTGAAAGAATAGGAACAATTGTGTGTTTTAATTAATCAGATAAGCAAGTCATGCAAGGATTGATTCTTTTGTCTAGTGAGCTGCAAAATCTGCTCAACAGCCTCAGAAAGAGGAACAGCAGGACTGGGGAAGGAAGGAAATTTAGAGCATCACTGGCACTGCAACCTTCCTAACCACGGAATGAAGTTTTCAGAGTCAATGACAGTCTGAGAGCAGAGAGATTGCTGAGGTGCAACTGCGAGATCTGACTGCTCCACTGCCAGCCACACTCGGTGGGCTTCAGTCAGTTTGATTGCAGAGGTTCATTATTTTAATTTGGTTTTAGTTTTTATTATTCCTCTTCTGCATTAAAAGGAACCATTCTACACACTCTGCATAATCTTTTCTCTTAGCAGAGAACAAAGGTGAGGGGTTTTCTTGCACTACAGCAAAAGCAACACAACTCAAGGTTTTCAGTCCAGCCAAATGCAACTGCAGTATAGCCAAAGAAGAGCCTGATGGAATTCTGCCACAAGACAGCTGCAGAATCTGGCAGTGAAAGGTTGGAGTGGCAGTTCTGAGAAACTCAGGTGCTTGACCTACCTCGCCTCCGTTGATGACAACATCAGGGTCAACCACGTTGCCCACAGATTTGGACATCTTCTCCCCTTTCTCACCAAGAGTAAAGCCATGAACCACCAGAGTCCTGCAGGAATAATTTTAGTGAAAACAAAATCCCAGGGGAAAATCTATGCTAAGAATAGACTTCTAATGAGGATATCTTTAAGTCAAAGCACACAGAACTCCCCTGTTTCAGTGAGCCTGAGGCTTCATCCCCTGAGTTCAACCAACCATGAATATACCCTGCACTACCATCCAAGGAGAGCAAACAACTTTATTTTCCTCATTTAATTCTGTTGTGCAAGCAACAGATTGTTTAGATATCCAAATGTATTTCAGATTAATTAAAGACTAAAGTGTTATTTACTTTTTAAGCCAATACATTTCCCAAAATTGCACAGCCTCCTTGCAGCTGAGCCACATTCCCCTTCCCTATGCATTCCATCTTCCAGGAGATAAATGGTGTGCCACAGCTGCAGCAGAACACAAGCACACAGCTATTCCCAATTCCCTACAGCCTAATGTTGAATTCACAAGTCAGTGATCTTGGAAGATTTGCACACTGCACTTCCCAAAGAATTTCTTTAACTATGGGAGTGGGAGAGAGAACAGAAAAGCCAGATTTGTATCTGATAATGCTATTCCTAAATGATTAAGAATGAAAACATTATACTGAAAATGAAAGAACATGAATCAGATACTTGGTATTGGATTGATTTCTCTTGTTTATGCACTACTGTGCACACTTCCAAAAGCCCAGTATTCAATAGATGGACTAGAAATGTGTTTGCAATCCACACACTTACTTGTATGGTGCCTTTTTCCTTGCTGCCACACTGGTTAAGAGAGAGGACTGAAACCAACCTCCCAGCTGGTCTTTTCCTTCAAGGTATGTATCTGCTCTTTGCTCTGCACCTTTAAAACCAGAAGATTTTATTTGAAATATCAGGCCTTGTATCTTAAAACAATTAACATACAAAATCTCTGAAAGTGATTAGTAAAATTTCGTGTCTTTTTAACTCAGTAGATAAGTTACTTTTCTAAATGATGTGTGGTTACTTAACCATGATACAAGGGATTCATTAGTATCATCATTTTTAAAAGAATCCAAAACTTGCCACACTCCAGAATTTAACAAATAAGTTTGCTCTCTCTGAAACTAAATAATAAATTATGAAAAGAAGCTATCATGCTCAGATTGCTTCACAGAAGTTCTCAGAATACTTTCCAAGTACTTCTGAACAAACTGGAATACCCAAGAAAAGTTCACATACTTTGGAATTAATAAAAATCTATGCCACCATCTGAAGCTTCTCCATTTGGAATTACCCTGGACACAAGGCACAGAGGTAATGTGCCCAACCAGCCCATGAAAGGCATTTACAGAGGAGAGCAGGAAGCTTTGGCAGTGACCATAGCTCACCTGTGACAGAATTTACATTTCTGGTCACTGGTGTTCCAGGAAGATTAAAAATTTTGGGAAAGAGTTAGGACAACATGGGAAACAAGAAAGCCTGTTGGGCATAGAGTCATCTGGAAAAGCCTGGGTTGTTTAGCTTATTCTTGTGAAGGCTGAGTAGAAATATTCCTTGTAAATACACACACAGAAAAGAAGAGGAATGCTAGGGAAGAACAAGTGGAGCTAATGAGTACTTTAGAGGAAAATAGGGCTGCAAGGCAGGCAGGGTATTAGCTGCACATTAAAGGCAGAAGAGCAAACCCAGCTATTCCACAGGGTTGAGAGAGGACAGCAGTTTAAATGGCTTTACTGGTGGAATTCAGTCACTGTACATAAAGGTACAAAACTTGTTGACTCAAGAAGTTCCCTCCTTGTCCTAAGCAATCCCAGACAGGTCACCAGAGTGAGAACAGAGTAATGTGGAAAACAGCAGAACATGCAAGTCAAAGCCTACAAGGTGCAAAACCATACAGATATTTGTCAGGAATTTAGTTTTGATTCTACAAGTTGATGGTGCTGCTTTCTCAATATTCAGACAAGTTTCTCTATTTTTGTTCACCATTTTCTTTTTTCCTCTTCCTAGGACCCCTGAGACAATGCTTCTTTCTCCTGCTGACACACTTGATTTATTTGTCTAACTTAATGGAAGTTTCGATATTTAGATCCATCCTGCAATAAAGGGAAGTTCAACATTACAAAGGTCAAGGCCACACAGTTGCAGGTACCACAGGAAAAATGTGTGGGTGGATATTATGGTTTTTACACATTTGCTTATTCATTCAAGGAAATCTACAAAGAGTCTGGGGTTTAGAAGTACAAAAAGTAAGGAGCAGCCTTTGTATTAAAAGACTGCAAAATACTTGTCAGGACAAGATAAAAAAAAGAATATTTGTGGTAAGGAAGACAGTAACATTAGAAAATCTGTAACAACTCATTTGTTACTTACAATTAGTTTACTAGCCACTGTTTTTAGAGAAGTGAACTTTTCATGGAAATGCCAGTAGTTAGAACTTAGAGAAGAATTTCAACAAACAGCTGATTACAAACAGCAGACTGGATTGGGCTTTTCTGACAGAAACAAGTACATCTGGCAAGCTGGCTACTGCTGCTTGCAAAGTTAACAGAGGCCTGAACATTTTATCTGTAAAATACAAACATGGAGTTTGCATGCTCAAAACCTGCCTTATAAGTAGCTCCTCTTCCTCAATTTTGTTAAAGTTGTGATTGTTATGTATAAATTAACTACAACAGCGCTCTCTTCTTTTTTTTTTTTTTTTTTTGTAAATGGAGAAGTATGTCCAACAACCCCAAAGAGACTTTTCTCTTGTTTATTTTAACTGAGGTATAGTACATAGGTCATTAAAGAGAATTACAATTTATGATCCTTCTGGTTTGGATTTCAAGATTCCATATCTTTGATCTTACAGACTTTGACTTTTAGATTAAACGAATTGTATTTTAATGCCAGGAATGAACCAGCTAAGATAAATTCAAGCTTCTCAGTCAGCACAAAAGTTTAAACACTTAGATAGGCAAGTTGTAAAATAATCACATTCATTCAGTTAAACATTAGCCAATAAGATAGGGAAAAAAAGCTATGATGTTGAAAACTACCATCATTGCAATATCCACAAAACTGTGGGTAAAAAGCTATGTGGCTGTTACCAGTGGCAAATCACAACACAATGAAGTCCAGTACGCATTTTTACATGAAATATTTTAAAAAAGAATTACATCAAGGTTGTAGTGAAGATGGCCCTCTGCCAATGAGGAAAATGTAGGTGAATTTTAAGATATTAAAGAGTTCTCCAGAAGAGCTCCAGGAGCTACTGAAATGAGCTCTGTCAAAAGGATGAACTTCAAAGCAAAAGAACAACAACTGAAAAAGTGTTGGGGACCACACCATTAAGTATTTAAAATTAGCACATGCTTTTGAACAAAATTTTGCTTTTACCACACTTTCTTTTTGGAAGCAGTGGATTAACACTCTTCTACCTCACAGCAGCTTTGTGAAAATGCAGTCATCCATGTATGAAGCACTTGGGACTTAAAATTTAATATTGCATAAAACAGTTCTTCAGAAAAAAAATATATGAGGCAGATGTAGCAAGAAACAAACAGGTTGAGAGGGCACAACAATAAACTGTTCAGTGAAAACAGTGTTAGGCAAACAGAGCATTAGCAAAGCAAACAGCATCCCCAGGAAACTTTAGGGGCAGCGGGATTTCAGAGAGCGTTGCACTTGTGGATCTGCTCTTGGTGATGCCAGTGAGTGGTTTTTATTTCACACACAGTCTACCTGTAGCTGTACAATTTTGGGTTTGTGACTACAAATCCAGTAGCCAAATCTCTGATTTTAGAGTGTAAGTTGCACCTTCCTACCTGCCACACTGCTGATGTAGAATGGTTTGGTTAATCTGCCATTTAGCTACAAGTGGTACCTTAGGCACACCCAAGCTGGAAAAAGGAAGCCAACCATAATTTAAGGAACAAGAGTAACATTAAGATCCATCAGAAATAGGCCCAGTCCCTGGAAGGAGATGCAGCATGGCAAGCATTAGAAATAGGACTGTGCAAGGGCAAAAGGCAATGAACCAATGTTTTACACCACTGGGCTTGGCTGTCACTGAGCAATTCCTTTAACCTCATTCAGCAGGATCTCTCTTCTTGCCCCTCTTCACCCCCTTCCCAACCTGCTGCATTTGCTGACAGCAATCTGTGTGGCTATCAGCTAAAGGGATTCATTTTGTAACAACTGCATCTCCTTTAATACGTTTGGACACAGCTGGCTCAAGTGCACTGAAAACTCAGGCCCAAGTTCCCCGAGTCGCAGAGCTGCTGGAGAGAAGGAATTATTTTCACAAGACTGGAACTGACAGGGAAATCTGTAACATCTGTTATTCCTGCTGGTTACTAACAGATCATTGTTTTAGAATGTTCAATAACTTGAGTTCAGGGTAGAGTGAAACAAACATTAGTCACAGTTTCAGCCATCTTTTATATCCTGCAGTTGCCCCAAAAGTAACTCGTGCTGTGAAAGAATCTGTCACCAACACTGAAATCAGAAGGCAACAACAACCTCAGCTATCACTCATCTCCTACCACAAAATTAGTTCTTCCCATTATGACATTCTCTAAGCAATCTTGGATTTCTCCATGAATTTCATCCTTTTTTTTTCCTCCAACTGTTTTGGAAAACAATCCCACGAATTAGCCTGCCTGTAAGCCTACCTTGATTATCACTGAAATTGGAAGAACTTCTGCAAATAGCTTTAAAAACTGGAGCATATTTGCGAAATAGATGACAAAACTCTTAATTCAACAACTTCTCTTGCAAAGTTTCATAAAAGGTGAGTTAAACCAGTAATTTGATATGAATCAGACTGTACTTCACTTCTGGCAGAGGATGGAAGCCTCAATTACACAGAAGAAAGGTTATGCAATTTTTGTGTCATTTCTGAGAATAAACTGGGTTAGGAGGTTACACTGCTCGTTAGCCAGTCCCCAGCTTTTACAGCAGTGGGGCTGTAAAAGCTCCACTTTTGGAGCTTTATACCCAATACTCCAGTTGTGTCACACAGCAGAAGAAGATTCCTTACACACACCAAGCTCCAGCAAATTTCATGAGAAGAGAGAACTAGGTGGAGAAGAGGAACTTGTAATGGTTTCATGAAAAAAGTCTGTACTGTGATAATCCCAACATTTATTAGACACAACAGAATCCATATGGGAGCTTTACAAAAATTAACAATGAATACAGAGTCTTGGTTCTGCTACTCCTTATGAAAAGTTATCTCCTTTATAAAGGATTAGCAGTAATTTTTGCAGCCTAAGGTGTTCAGCCCTTTAACAATGCAAGTTTGTAACTGCATAAAATACCACTACTTTGTTATACCTTTCAAAATCAAACCAGAAACATTTTTAAAGAGCATAAACCTCAATATATGTAGAAGTCTTCTTGAAAATTAATGTTTGCTGATGGTACTGTTGCCTGACCACGTTGCTAAGAAATAAAACTCTGGTACTAACGTGTTTTATAATTCCACAAGATTGTTATCGTGCAATTGTGTACAGAGGGTTTAAAGTCCAACAGACTTGATGTATGGGACCAGACTCCTCCTTTAGAAAGGACTCCTGACTTTGCACTATCCTCCAGGCAAACAGTATATATTTTACATTTTTTTATACAAATATCTATTTGGTATCTGGTAAGTAGCAACTATGGGCAGTAGGAGCCATAAATAGCATATAGAAAGTATAAATATTTTAAGCCACAATATACTGCTTTCGTTACTAAAAGTAACCAAAAGTGGAAAAGCACACCTACACTTTTAAATTATAAAACTTACTTAAACTCAGCAGCTGATCTCAGTGTTATTCTGCTTCAAATAGCACAGACAAGCACGGACCTAAAGTCGTTAACTAAAAACAATTTAAGAGTTACCAACTAGCAGCAAGGTATTTGGCTGTCTGTGCCATGACTTCTCCACTCAAAACAAATATGATGTGATTAGCAGTTACACAGTGCAACCACATGGCAGAATCATTAGAGCAGAATATTAGAAAAACCTCAACTTTAATTATGCTGAAAATGAGTTTGCCAACATTAAATCCTTATCTTTACAAGCCAAAGCAGCTTTACAAGTCACAGCCAGCCTGCTGCTGGCATAATCTGCCTCAGTTTTGCTGACACTGACACTGTCACACGGAACAGTTATATTTTGTTCTCCAAGTATTTTAAAAGAAGGATCAACATAGGAGTTCTTTACCTTCCAAAACATGAGCCCAGGAAGTTCCACTGTCAAACCAAATATCTAGGACATCCTGTCCCTTGACATAATCTGAAACATCACGACCACCAGCCTGTTGAAAGAACAATTATTAAATAATGCAAATAGAATACTCTATATCATCAATGCTTTTCAAAGCTAGAAACAAAGCAGATTTGGTTTCTGGACCAGTTTTGTACAGGTTCTGTTACCAACTTTGTGAGCAAACACAAAATAATGGAGATAACTTTTGACAAGAGTTTTCAGATAATTACTGATGAAAACCCAAGGTAGGGCAAGGAAAAATTACAACGAAAACCTCAGATGGCTTAGTAACACTACAGTTTAAGCACACAATCGTTAAAGAACAATAAAAACTTAGGAAGAACTAAATAAATCTATTCCATCTTAATGACCAAGCCCTTATACATATGTGGGCACATAATTTGGTTAATTAGGTTGTCACTTTCCTCCTGATATAAGAGGAGGAGAAGGATGGACATCTCTGCCCTGAATTAACAGCACAAATCCAATTGTGTGTATTCTGCCACACTCTGATCTCACTTTTTGAATACACCTTTCACAAGATACCTTCTCGTGAGGGTACAAGACTGAAAAGGATCATGGGAATAGACAAAGTTTTTCTGTTATTTCCCATCACTCAACTATCTTGAGCACCTGCTGTACCTGAAGTCAGAAGTTTACCTTTGCTACAGCCTCTTTTGACAGGAGCTGTTCAATAGGGAGGGCCCACCATGCATCTGTCCCTTGATGCTCCACTATTTTGATGACATCTGTGATGGTTTCACTGGGTTAGAAGGAGGAAAAAAGGGGTTTATGAATGGAGGAGTTAATCACACCTTTCCACAAGTATCCCAGACCCAAAGCAGTGAGATGCTGATACACAGACCAAGCTATTAGAACCTCTGATTTTCCAGCTTCTAATCTAGACAAGAATTCACAGAGCTTCCTGCCTGTATTAAAGAATTTTTATTTTTGCCTTCCAAGATGGGAGGATTTGTACAACATACAAAACCCCACATGGATTCCAAATATTTTCTTCTGCAAATACTCCATAATTGGGCCACTCAGAAAAGATGCCAGCAGCTTGAAAACTTCTAAAATCCATTTTATTTTCTATTTATTGACCTTGAATTAAGAGAAACTGCAAAACTATTTCCCCTCAAAATATCTGCTCTTTTTAACAACAGGTTTATTTTTCCTGCTGGATACAGAGACCTTGAGAACTCATGTGGAAAGGAGTGAGGAAATAACAGCTTTTCAAGTAGTATAGATATTAGGCTTATATTAGGCATATATTAGGCTTCCAGTTGCTGGAATTCCCCCATTTTAGAAATATTTTTAATTGTACTAAATATATAATACATTAATCCAAAAAATGTAACAAACAGAAAATTCTGCACCCAGTAGAGGAGTGATAATAAACCACTCAATGTACACTCTCAAGGCAATTTATGAGCTCATATCATATAGCATCAGACAGAACAAAGGTCCTGATATAAACAGATATTACGGAAATAAGAAAAATAAAAAGTTAACTAAGCTTTTTTTTCTGATTTGAACAGATAAGGCAATCTCAAGGTGTGCAGTTCTGTGCAATATTTATGACACATTCAATCCTTGGCCCCAGGAGGTAAGGCAATGGGGAATTGATTTTTAATATTGCTTAATGCTAAGTCTAGACATAAATTAGGTATCTTAAAAAACCAAAGAGGAACCCCACACAGTTTGTCTTTCTGACTCACAGAGCACTTGCTATAGAGGTGATTTTTAAGACATCTGTTGTATTTAAGGAGATCATCAAGACCTGCTAACTTCAAAGTAAACCTGCTGTGTTAACCAGGCCACCAGAGATTTGTTTGTAACTCCAGAAATGAAGATTTGATCAGTTAACTAATTTCTTGACACGGTATTGCAAAAGGGGAAAAAGTAAAATAATGATCTGGCATAATTATCTTGAAAACACAGAAGGCAGATAATCTTTTTCAGTCATCATTTGGTTTTCTGTTTGGTTTTCAGCATAGCATTTTACTGCACTACTAATAAGCTGAGCTACATCACTAAAGCACTTAATGGACTCTTACACAGGGTTTAAGCACAAAAACATGTTCTCCAAGAAGTTGTAGAACAAATTACTTCAGTTCATGACACGAGGTGCAACAGCAAGAAGAAAATCCTATTTTGCTCTTGACTCCTCAAATTGCAATGACAGAACATCAATTTTGTATCAATCAACCATCAATTAATTTATTTCTCAAAATAAATTCCTGTAGAACATCCCAGCAGGTTCTCTGCAGGGAAAGGCCATTAAGCAGCAACACACACACACGGACATGCAGCTGGCACCACCACCATTCTGCCCCTTTCAAACTAGCATGGGCATCATTCACCTTCCACTTTAATGGTGGTAGGACACAATTTATGGCTTTGTCATGTACCTGCTAACATTTATCTTGCTAAAACAACACTGAGGAGCTCCAGCTCTGAATGGTACCACTTTTTCCCAGAAATATTTGCACAGAGGCCTGTTTGGCAATACTTCCAGTTGTGAGAGTGTTACTTCTCGAAGACAAAAGCAACAACCCCAGTCCTGGTACAATTCTGGCACATAGCTGATGTGCAACCCTTATGTCTTGCCTCCTTTACCCTGAATCTTCAAATTCAGAAAGCTCACAGGAAAAACAAAAGAGAAATTTGCCTCAGCCTGGACTAATGTATTCCACTGAATTTGTCTTTTGCACAATCAGTACCTTCCACTAACAAAGCCAGATTTACACCCTGACCTTTAGTGATGATACTGCAACACACAAAAACATTTTAGAAAAAGCAACACACAATATTACTTTTCACTCTTTGCCAATAGAATTTTCCACCTTGGATTCTTCTCAAATACACTATCAGGGTATATTTGAAGACAGTTATAGACAACCAGTTGTCTTCATGTGAGGATTTCAAGGGCTCTCTCAGTTACAATGTCTTCCTCCCACTGGCCGAGTCTTACCCATGGAACTCACCAGCAGAAGACAAGAATAGCTAAATTAAAAAGAGGATGATTTACCCTAAAACATGTTTAAATATTTGCGTATGTTGAGTTATTCATGCAAGAAGTAATTCAGTGCTCAGCTAATGGCTCTGGCCTTAGTGAGAGCCAGAAAAATTCTCTGATCAGGAATCATACCCACAACTAGTACAGAAAAGCTACCAGTACATCCTTTAAAGCAGAAAATATGAACAGGAACTAAGCTTGTCTTCCACGTAACTTTTTCATATTGCAAATACACTTCAATGGAGGGACATAAACTCCAGTGATGAATTAATTTTCAACCTATACATTTTTAAAATATTCAACAGGTATTTCACAATATCAATATTTGGAGGGATTTATAAATGTGATAAATCCAGTTAAAGACCAAAATTAACATATAGAAATATACTCTTAAGAAATAATTTTTTCCTTTCCATCAGAGGTGGGGGAAGGGAGAAACAAGAAGGAAATAAACCCTTGCTATTACTCTCCCTTGGGAAACCATAATAAAATGCCTGCTTTAATTTACAGTAAGTATTGCCAATGTCACACAAGAGTTGTGTAGCCTTGCAGATACACCATTCCCACAAAATATACTATGGGCTAACCTTTTATCAAGTATATTGCTATGCAATGCAAAGATTACACTATTAATTTATGAAGAACAGATTTTCTTTTAAGACATTTTTGTTACACAAGAACCAACAGGTACCATTATGCTATAGATAAAAGTTTTCAGATAAGTAAAAGGTCAGATTTGTGTTATCGATCACTTACAAGAAATAAGGAGTCAAGGACTGTGAAGTCAACTTTTTATTGACCAATATTCTCAAAATTCTATCATAGTTTCAAATCATGTTTAAAAAAAATACATAATATTTTAGCAGTGCAAGTTTTTTTTTCCCTATCCAGTGTTTCCCTACAGAATATAAGTGAACATTAACAAGCATTTTATAAAAGGAGGTAGTTTAGATGAAAAATTTTCAAGGTACCTTTTCAACAAACCTTTTTTTCCTCCTACAGTTTGAATAACACAAGACAAACAAACACAGCCCCTGTACTTGTCTCTGCTCTTCTTGCAGGAACCTTATGATTCATTTTACTACAAGAGAAAAATAACTTTATTTAAGGTGTCTGCATAGTAAGGAGCAGGATTTTTGCAAAGTACTTTTCTGTAAGGTGCAAGTGAAAACCACCTTGCTCAAATAACTACTCATCACTTTATAATCTGCAGCCTTCAAGGTGAGCATGATAATTCCCCGAGTGAGCCATAAAGGCCATTGTAAAACTTTGCCCTGTATTCAGAGGCTATCTGGAAGAACTTGCATTACGTGTCCCTGCTCCGCTCCGACACCCCCTACGGCAGTTCACGCTACCACGGCTCCAGCCAATCACCCGGGAGCCTGATATTGATTATGCTGCACACTTATTTAATCTGTTAACAGAAATTAGGCAGCATTAAGATACAGTCAGGAGCAGAAGAATACAGAGCCTGATGTTCTCTCCATCTCCTTTCCAACAGCGGCAAAGAGGGGAAGTTATCTTCTGCTTTACAAGAACGTCGATACTACAGCTGTAAGTATTTAAGGGATGGTAAGCTGCTATTAATTGCAATTCACTGAAATGACTTATTATTTCAAAAAACAAATTTGACCACAGGACAGACCTCCTTCAAAAACATGTTGGGTTTTTCTTTTTCAGAAGTTTAATTTACGTGTTAATCAAAGTCACAGGGAAGCGGAGAAAGTTGTGAGGCGTTAGAACGTTCTTTGCAAGACTACTATTTCTTACCAATATCTGAACAGTGAACTTGTAAAGCAGTTATTGCATGAGGTCAGATTAAAGTATGTATCTCACATTTATTACCTGGGCTGAGCTACTACTGAAAATACAATTCTCACATTTTAGTTTAGGAACTCTTTCTTCTTTTCCATGAGTTACAGAATTTCTTCTAGATGGAGAACGTTTTCTCTTGAAATCTATTAAATGCTGAAAGCTGTCACACATTGTACGCATCTATTTGTGCGTGCACTCTAAATTACTTAAAGTCCTTTTTCTCCATTTGTGCAGAAAAATCTCACAGAATCTCACCTCTGTATTCTTACTGAAAATGGCAACAATGAAAAAGTGCTCTTTTTTTCTTCTCTCTTTCCTATAAGGGGTTTTTAATAATAACTTTTACACTCCTGGTCACAGTATGATGCAGCATACTCTGCATAAAAGAATTTAAACATCATTGGTATATTAAATTTCTAACCATAGATGACAGTGTCATTGAATCAAAAATCTTATAGGGTTAAGGGAGGGGCCACAGCAGCAGGAAGACTGATGGAGACTCTGCATCAAACATTACAAACAACCTCTTGGTTTTTAAGTTAAAAAGTCTGGATTGCTGGTGCGGCAAAAACACTGTTAGAGAAAGCAGTTCCACCTTGAAAGAAGGGCTTTCAGCAGCTTTTCATGTGACAAATTCAGGGACAGCTCTCAGAGGGAAACAGCAGGTTATTTTAGGCACTTTTTTTTTTCCTTTTTAAAAGTTTTTTTACAGGTGATACATGAACAGGATCACTCAAGATCGACCACTGGTGCTCTCATATGTAACAGCAACTCCATGTGGACTACACTGACTTCCAGTGGAGATGCTGTTACTTTTGATAGTCACTCAAAAACTCCACAGCAGATGCTACTGTAAGGTGGTTTATCCAGCATTCAAGTCATAAACAGCTCATGTTTTGAAATGCAAGTTATTTACTGGTGTTTTAATTATATTAATTATTCACACCGTCTAAGTATGAAACTTCTTTAAAAGTTTGTCAGCAACCGGTTGTAATATGATTTATAAAATGATAATGCAAATGTAACAAAACAATCAGGCACAGCTGTTTTTTTCAGTAAGAACTGGTGTCCAGGAAAATGACCTATGAATTGACAGACTGTCTTTTGCATTTGCCTGTCACTTCTATAGGCCAATATTCTGTGCACTTCTACTCCAGTTACAGAAGTCTCCTACAGTTAACTTCACAAATACTTAAACTTTTTAGAATATTTAATGACTGCTTTACACTTTCCTTTGAAAATTCCACTGAGAGTAAATAAAGTGAGAAGTAAAGAGTACTGGCTATAAATGAGTATCTGAAGCTGTGAGTCAAATGAAATAAATCTCTTTTCAAGCATATTGAATATGTCTGTTTTTTTCCCAAAAGTCTCTCTTTATTCCCCAGACCAATTCTACCCAACCAGGCCATGCTGTCCCTTTGTTCACTCCCTTACAAGTCTGACTGCTGGGCCAACTCCTACACACAAAGGTGGAGGTGTTAAGCTATGGCAGAGTTTACCACATCAAAATGCCGCGATTGCCTCATTTTGCACAATGCCGGGAATAATCTCACCCAGCTCCAGCACTCACAAAAGGCAGGGGCTTTAATACAGGCCATGGCCTTTCAAGGTGGTTTTACCACAACCTAAAGGAATTCCCACACATCCCTCCTTTCAAATGCTTTCTGTCCCAGCTTGTCAGTGTTCAGAAGGAGCTCTTATAATTAATCTTTATATTGTCTTAATAATAATGGCACTCACATTTGAGTGCCAGCTGCTGGACTGGTTTTCATTATGCTTTTTTTCTTGTTAAACTACATATTTAACAATTTTTAAGCAACACACACAAGCCTGCTCTTCAGAACACAAAAAGTATTCCTCAGAAATAGCAGTTTTTATAGAGACACACACATGCTTTTTTGCAGGTAAAATAGTTTTACGCCCCACAAACCCCACACCCATTTGCTTCCTGATGTGTGCCAGCATTATCCAGGCACTATAAATGACATTGTGGCTCCTGTGGTCTTTTCTCACAGTTATTGCCTACAGTGAGAGAGCCAAAGTACATCTTTCTGCACCTACACACCCAGTCACACCAGGTGAAGCTAAGGACTACCTGTCTAAAGTCCATTCCCTGCTCTCCACACCCTGAGCCTCACCTACTACTGTCTACTATCTGCTGCTTGTGTGCTCAGAACAGCCTCTGGAAAACATGCTGGACTCCTGCAGTACATTTATTCAACACCAGAATAAAAAAAATTCTGCAACAGTATTCAACTTCATCTCCAGCTGTGAAAACTTACTATGAATTTTCACAAAAGGATGTAAGGTTAAGCTGTACAAAACTGAGTTACATCATATCTCAAGGCAGAAAAAATCATGGAACTAATTCAAGGATGTGGAACTCCACAATATTCTTTTTATGAAATCACCTTTTAGAGGACATTCACAATTGAAAATCTCTGTTCCCCAAAGAAGTAAAAGCAGAACTCTATTACTCCTTACAGGACAGAAAAGGATCATATTTGGTTGAGTTTCCTTGTTTTAAAGCATAGCTTGGATTTCCTCTGCATTATGTTGTCTAGAATTCCTGAAATGCAGTGTTTGCAATAAAATATCTGGATACTATTAACCAAAAGAGGACAGAATCAGGCTAGCATCTGAAGATCTGGACATACCAAATCATATAGCCAAGGGTCAGTTACACTTGAGGTTGGTCTTCAAAACCTTCTTATTTTGTTTTGAAACAAAATGCACTTATTTATTCTGCAACCAATGTGGTTATTCCACTTCAGATCTCACTGTCACTTAACTGCAAAAGGCTATTTTGGCACAGCACCTGGACTGTTCAATGTACAGTGCTACAATTACTGCCATCTACAAGCTGCCATCTATTCTAACCACAACTTGCATTTCACTGATTGCTTAAATGGAAAGGCCAGTCATGACTGTCAGCTCATTGAAGATGAGGGATGAAAGCAGCAATTAATCTCAAGCGAAGTTTTCAGGTAACTTAAGCACCTAAATAAACTGATTCCTATTATTTATATACAAGTCACTTCCAGCAACGAGTTTTTGATTGTTCTAACTTACAGCTAAATTAGATCTGTCTATAAACAACTACAAGTAAAAGCATGTATTCTTACTTGAAATAATAAGAAATTTTCTAATGTCATTAACTGCAGCACAACAGACAGTGCTCCTTCTGTCACTTCTCAGTGCCTAAGGCTAGACAGGTACCTGTTTATCAAGCATTCTCCCGTGCTCTTCTGATAAAATGCAGGAATCGGGACGCCCCAGCATCTTTGCCGTGATATGCACCAGAACGTCCTTCTGTCCAGCATCTCCAGCATCCTGTTCACTGCAGATGTAGGGATCACTTTCACTTTTTTCAGAGCATCCTATAAAGGAGACAATGAACTGTTGAACAAGCTTCAGCTTTCCCACAAATGTTTATGCTGCCAGTAAAATATGGTACAGACCTACTCTTCCATTCCTAATATAAAATAACACATTCTCAGACAACTGCCGGCTGCTCTTCAATAACTTAACCCCAGTTCTCTGATTCTCTAGCAGACACACCCTAAAAGCAAGTTAAAAATGGCATCAGTGACTCAATCTGAAGTTTAAAAGCTGACTGTATCTTTTACTGTTGTCTACTTTGCAAACCCACCTTGATACAAACTGTCTGTAGTGGGTTACCATTCACTCCCAGCCTGCTGAATAACCATCATGTTTTCATCCATTCTAGATAAAAATGAATATGGAATATACACCTCTTGTCCTAATTAGAATAAAATCACTGTTATCCTAAGGTGCTGGGCTGAATTTTCTGTGTGGATTTACATAACTTCAAAGAGCAAAAGACCCCAAGTTTTAAAGTTATTGAAAACTGGACTGTGACAAAATTAACAGGGTAGCAAACAAAGATGTCTGGCCACATAAGGCTAGCCTAACAAAAAAGGTAATTTTAACAGTGATAAAATGGTCTCTTCTAATTTAATTCCTTGAGACATCATATTTTAAAAAATATTTTAGGGAAAAAAATCAGCAGCTCCAAGAGACTTCTACATCCATAAATACAATGAGCAAATATACCAGTCAGTGTAGCTACCCTGGATTATATCAACATTGACAAAAAAACTGGTAACATATTTTACTGCAACAAGTAATTAACACTTTTCAACTACTGTTCATAAACCCTAGAGAAGAACATATTCTGAAGGGAGCTACAGCAGGATGTTTTTGCTGATTCCAAATAGCATCAGTTGTATTCAAGTATCTCATAAGAAGGCAAAATTACATACCTGTGCTGCAGCCTTCACATCTGCTGTATTTACAAACCACTGTTTGCTGGCACGAATAATCATTGGTTTTTTAGTCCTCCAGTCATAGGGGTAACTGTGAATGTATTTCTCCTCTTTTAACAAACTCCCAGCTGCTTGAAGCATCTTAATGACTGAGAAAAAATGAGGCAGGATTAAATTTCAAATTGAGCATATGGCTGCTGTTAACCTCAACTCAGTCCTTTGCATAATCAACACCTCACAAGACATGCCTCATCCATATTCAAAATACGGCCAGTTTATACAAACTCTCAAAATATACCTGCAGGATGGTAACTGATGAAGTAACAAATGGTCAAACACCAAATACTCACCAGCTTCATTTCCTTCTTCAAGGACATTCTTATTTTTAAGTTCAGGACCTGCTGCTTCTGTAAAACACCCACTTTCATCCACAAGACAATCCTGAAAATAAATAAATTAATCACATCAATAGAATACCATGTGGCAATTAATTATCTTTTGGTATTCAAAAGTGAGTCAAATACTCTACTGGGTGATTCCTTTTCTGGTGAATAACAAATATTTAAGTATACTTCAGATGTAGTGAACTGCAGTTTAGTAATCTACCAGGCAAGTGAAATTTAGGTCTCAGAAGAAATGAGCACCACTGCATTTGCACACATACCACAACTATCATACATCAGTCACTGGTATTTCAGTGACTTTTCCAATAAGCAGTGCAAAACAAAAGCAAACCTAACCCTCCCCATGCCCCATATCCTGACTCTTCACTCCCATCCATCACAAACTGGCCACGCATAAATGCGCTGTATTTATGAATGTATTTACAACAAGCTACAAAATAACAATGACCTACATGCCTAGTGACTTACTGATCTGCCTGTGAAAGACAATTCTGAGTAGTGAGAGTCAATATCTGAGAAACATTCTGTGCTCTCCTTTAAAAAAACAAAACCCCACAAAAAGCAGAAAAATCTGATTCTAACACCTCCCTCTAAGTTTTAATTAGCAGAAGGAAACTTCATTCTTTTATTCTGATACACATTTCTTTAAGGTTAGTCTTGCATTCCTGCAGGCCATTAGTGATGCTTATACTTCAAGTTTTATGCACAAATTAAAACAAATAATTTTAGGGGCACACAATCAATCAGTTGCAGGAAATCAAGAGCAACAGCTGAAAAGATAAAGTACCGTGGGTAGCTGATGGTGGGAAGCTACGCTGTAATCTTCCATACCATGAGCTGGGGCTGTGTGAACTAATCCTGTCCCTTTTGTCATTGTCACATGATTTGCAGGTAACAGGGGAGACACTCTGCCAGGAATGGTGGGATGAGCACAAGAACCATCTGCCAAATCTGCACCTGAAAAATACAAACAGAAGATAAAAATTGAGAAACACAATTCACACGTTCAGCTTCTTTTATCAGAGAGCAGAAAAACAAGTGGTAAAAAAAACCACAGAAGAAATATTATTATTAAAGCCTTGCTGAAAGTCAAGAATCACAGAGCTTGAGGCATGTGCCATATGACAAAATGGTGCTCACAGAATGATTTTCTCCTAGAAGGAACATGTTTAAGAACTGCCATTACACGGTTATGTACACAAATACAGAAAAGTAACAAATATAATTAATTACTGAATATATGGGAAGTTAAAAAGAACATGATCGAATAAGAATTTTTTTAGAAGGTTCAACTCTACTACTCTTGGATGTTATTTTTAAATCACATGATCCAAAAAAGGTGGAAGCTGTGAGAAAAAATACCCCCAGTAATTTCATCATTAGGTAAAAACAAGACTTCCTCTGAAAGAGAAGGCATAGAAAGACACACAAAAAAAAAAAAAACCAAAAAATCATAGAAACAGATTCCTCACCTCCTTCACAAATGCGTATTTCCAGCACTGAGTCACTGATAGAGGCAAATGAATAAAGCTCACAAATAACACACTAAATCCCAACTCATGACACTGAATCCCAAGCCTGCCTGTTAAGAAATGCCTCTATGCAGTTTGTTAGGATGCCAACTCAACTGCTTTAGTTTGTCCAGACAGACAACAGCCACCTACAGTCAGACACTTCAACAGTCATACTTGTAATTAGCCCCCTCTTGTCATCAACAATGGGGGGAAACACAAACTGCACTCAGTGTAATTAAGATTTTCATACTGAAAAAACTTGCACTCTACATTTCATTTTTCCAAGCGTGAATCCAGATTTTAAAAATTCATTTGAAATCTATGGATGATAATTTGAACTACAATACACCAACAGTAAATCTGACAGTTTCCTCCTCCTCTTTGTATTATTTTAGTGAAGCATATTCTCAAATTATAAACACATTTAATCCATCAAAAATGAAGCAGTTCTCAGACACCTACCAGCAGATTTCTGAGCAATGTAAGATTACCAATATTAAAGCCTACCTTTACACGTTGAGATAACCTCAAACTGTGTGTCCAGAACAGCAGCTGTAGATTCAACTCTATCTGCAGCAAGGATGAAGCGTTGTCCAGTCGTTGCACATTTTACAATCGAGTATCTGCAATACAAGTGTACATTTGTGATACTAAGTAACTACAAACACCACAAAGCTACCAATCTGTGAAATGCTTCATCTCTAAAAGACAGACAAGTATGTTTTACATGTCAAATTCACTCATAATCTTCAAAAGTTTCAAGATAACCTTCCCTCATGAAGGAGATATAATTTAATAAAAAATTAGACAGAAATTAAAATATTAGTAGATCTAGAACAAAGCTTACAATCACATCATTTTAAACAAAAAAAAAAACCAAAAAACAAACAAAACCCAAAAAATATGTTTAAAGTAAACTGTAATGTCAGTCCAGAATGTTTTAATTTTGCTGCTAAATAGCAGTAAGGGCTGATATGGACAACTGAACCAAGTGAAAGACACCTACGCTGAGTCTGGCATGTAACAAACCGCTTGATTGGCTGGCACAGTCCAAGGTTGCGTGGTCCAGACTAGCACACTAGCAGGGGATGATCCATCTACAGATGTAAATTAGAAGTACTTTACTCACAATTTTAACAAAAATCAAAGCTATCAGTCTCTAAAGCTACAGAGAAGTCGTACCTATCACAGAAGTCAGCTTAGGCGGTGACTTCAGCAGCGGAAATTTCACGTACACAGAGCGACTGACGTGCTGCTCGTTGTACTCGAGTTCTGCCTCAGCCAGGGCTGTTCTGGTACACATCAAACACAAGTTACATGCTGCAACATCAAAAGCTATTGGCATCCTTGCTAAAATTCTGAAGACAAAATAGTAAGTTGATTTTACTTACTTTGTTGAAGGGGACCAGAACACAGGTTTATAGTCCCGATAAATTAAACCCTAGAGAAACCAGCGAGGGGAAACAACAAAGTTAGGAGAGACAGAACTCATGAAAAATCAATATAGACTTCCACAGAAATTCAACATACCTTATCATACATCTTGTAGAAGACTCTCAGCTGGTTTGCTTCATACTTTGGATCAAATGTAAGGTAGCAGTTGGCCCAATCTGCCATTACACCCCAACGAATGAAGGCAGATTTCTGTCTCTCAATTGCTCTTTCTGCAAATGCTCTGGCTGAAGGGAATAGTTCCATTAAGCACATAGTTTAGCACACTAAGATCAATAAAATACCACTTAAAATACACTATCGATTTTTTTTAGTAAAGCTAGAGCTGAATGTAGTGAACCTATGCCCTAACTGTTATGGTTCAAAATGCACACATTTCAGATTGGTTGTTACAAAAAATAACTGCAAAGAGTAAACAGATCCAGAAGTGGCACTTTTTCACTAACCCAGGAACATTAGGCATGTATCTTTAGACTACAAACTTTCTTTTTAAGAAAGGGGGGCAAATGTATTTCATTAGAAGAAAAATTTCTCAAAATCAGTGAAAGAGTGAAAGCTAACTCCCTCTGTTGATGCTGATCCAAAATTTTCAAAGTAACATACATCTGAAAATAAGTTAGTCCATTTCATTACCACAATTTTGAAATAAAGCAGTTTCAATTGCTCATTACAAAAAGCTTTGCAGCTGAATGATGATGCCTTTCAACCCATATTGTAGTTGAAATTATTTCTTGAAAACAGTTTCCATACAATGCAGGCTTTCTCCAAAAGGACACCCGCCATAGTTTTGTAGGATTGTTAAAAACAGTCAACAAATGCATTTCTACTTGTGATACTGAGCCAAGCTGTCCTGAAGGAGTCTGACTTCTACATTCATCATTTCAGTTCCTAATCAAATTCAGCCTTCAAAAATCAAAAGGATGCCGATCTGATAGATACCAGCTTCCTGCCACTATACAATTAATCAAAGCAGACATCCAAATCCCCTGCCCTCCTTTTGTTTATTTTAAACTGAATGTCAATGCCCTGCATGCCCATTACAGCAACAAATGAAGCCTGTGTGAAATTATCCCGTTTCATCAGATTCCAGCCTGCTCTATCTCCTTGGCAAATGCACCCAATGATCACAGAAAATGTCACCAACAGCTAATAGAAAAGGCCACAATAAAGTCTAACAGCCTTTATTTACCTCTCTGCCGAATTTCCATCGGTGAAAGATTTTCAGCTCCTTTGACTTCTGACAGTGCGTTCAACTCAATTGGCAATCCATGGCAATCCCACCCTGGCACATAATGCACTTTATAACCTCTCATCACGTGGAAGCGATTGGTGATATCTTTCAAAATCTGAAAAGCCACAAGGGTCTGTTATCACTTTAGCTCCCCTATGTGGAACAGCCACATCTGTAATTAAACTCCTCCCATTTAAAAAATACAAATATCAAAAGCTGCAGGATAAATTGATATTTAAGATTGAAGAAGCTCTCGGTGCCCCATCCTTGGAAGTGCTCAAGGCCAGGTTGGACGGGGCTTTGAGCAACCTGGTCTAGTGGAAGGTGTCCCTGCCCACTGCAGAGGGTTTGGAACTAAACCATATTTAGCATCCCTACCAACTCAAACTCTGTGATTCAAAGACCCTGCACTTTTTATTTTTCTTGGCTATCATTTTGTACACTGGCTGAACCTTAGAGGACCTCTGATCCAAGGAGTTCTCAACCAGTGTAACTGACAGGTGCAGTTTATAACTCATAAGATTTAAAGTGAACAAATCTGACTTGCTCATGCTTTTAAAACACTGAGTTGGACCTACAGCACTGGCTGAGAGCACATTGCTGCAGCCCAAGCACTGGGACTGTGAGAAGCTGCGGGTGACAGCTCAAAATTTGAGTCTTTCTTACTTTGTGGCCAGCATAATGCTGTGAATCTCAGGGCTGAATCAAAGTGAACACTGAGCATTCAGTACATGGTATTTATATTGGGGTATGGTATCTTGGTTGACATGGCAAAATATGGCATCCACATAACCATATCATTGGTTCTTAAAAGCCCCAACTACCAAACCCCCAAACATTTTAAAGTTACTGATTTAAATGGGAATGGAGAACACAGAGCAGACAACAGTAAGTTTTTACCACTTCACCAGAATAAAGTATGAACAAATAAATATTTACTTTGTTTAGTGCATGGCCAACATGAGGGTCTCCGTTGGCATAGGGTGGTCCATCATGCAGACAAAATTCCTGTTTTGTCTTCCTTTGCCTTTGCCATGCGTACAGTTCCGAAAAACCACATTTCTGTAGAAACAACAAGAAAAAGACCAAAACCATCACAAGTCTCTGCGCTTCCAAAAAGCCTGCATGTAAAATTTACAACAAAAGCAGACAGGCAAACAAATACACTTTGCTAACTCTGTAAGAGAAGACAATTAATGGGTTTTAAATTACATAAAAGCCAGAAGAGGGTGAAATATTAGGCCTGAGATCATTATCCTAGCACTTCACTATCCGGACGGTCGTTACTCTCCTCCAAAACAAACTGCATCAAAGTTATGACTATCCAAACTATAAAAACTTCAAGGGCCCGAGCTTTTCTAAAAAAGAGCCCGGACGGGCGGGCGGGCCGGGCGAAAGCCCAGACTCGCCAGAAGTTCGCCCTGCGCGGCGGGACCGACCACAAACCCTGGCGGCCGCCCCCGCCCTCCTGCCGGCCCGGGGCTCCCGGCGCCCGGGGCAGCCCCACGCCCCTCCGGGGACTCGCACCCCGGGGGAACCGGCCCGGCTCCGCCCGCACCTGCTGCGTCTTCAGCTCTGTCTCGGGCTGCAGCCGCCCCGGGAGCTGCGCGGGGAAGCGGCTGCGAGGCAGCAGCACCGTGTCCCGGTACCGGGAGTCCTCCCGGCTCTCGGCCGCGGCCTCCGAGGCGGCGGAGCGCGCCCAGCCCCGTGCGGAGCCGGCCCGGGCCCG
>VZUI01045425.1:0-18884 GCA_013401135.1 Cettia cetti | reverse complement strand
GGAAGGGGGGTTACATTCTCCATTCCAGGGAAAACTCCAGTTTTCCCTGGCAGATACCTGTCTCTAAACCAGGACAGTCACTAAACAGTGAGGTTCCTCCCAAAACCCACACAAAGCAAAAAATGTGACAACGAAGTCTAGCTGAGATGTTCTCCATGTTTCCATGATGAAGTACTAAATAATGCCTGCAAAGTGCACAGCCAAACAAACTGCAACTGTTTTCATGCAGGGATATACACCCTTTGATTTATCCTTACCTAACATCTGTTTCTGAGAAAAAAAAATTAGACTTCATGAAATGTTTACTTTCATAAGTAACTTAAAGCAAAACAAATTAGGAAAGCAATGTTAGTAACATACAGTCTTAACTACTAGAACAAACTAAAGGGTACTAAAGGGAGAAAATGACAGTGCAACTTTCATGTAATTTTGCCAATTGATAAGAAAAATAATTGCAATTCCTACCTAAATGTTTTCTTTGGAAGAAAAATTGTGCAAGCCAAGCCTAGCTTTTTTTGCCTATGTATTCTTTACTTCAAAATCTGGCAAAGAAAGTACAGTTTAATTTAGGCTACAGCCTAGTTTTTCCAATCTGTTTATGTTTTTCTCTATTGAAAATTTTATTAGAAAAATATTTAGCTTTAACAGGTTGTACTATAGATCAAATCCATGACTCCAAAGTGCCTTACATGGAGCATTCTAGTATACACCAGCATTTCTTTGTTATGCCAGACTTTTTTGTCATTTTGTCCCAAATCCATTAAATCAGAAAGAAGCTGCAGTGCCTGCATTTAGTAAAATTTGTCAGCTTGAGATTTACTTTATTTCAATGGAAGGGGTGGGACAGGGAAAATTTATTTGAAACTAGAATTCAGAGGGAAAATTGCAAATTAGCTCCTGGCTGTCAGAATGCTGCACTTTTTAAAGATAAAATAAGTAAACAGTTTTAGAGGGAAAAAAAAAAAAAAGATCATAAGAAAATCTGCCATTTTACTTTCTTATTTTTTCCCGTGTCCAGTCATTCATATACAGCTCTGCTTATAATCTTTCTTTTCAGCAAGGACAGATTGTCCTTTTAAAAATGATACTTCCTCCTACACTACCACCAGGAAGATAGTATTGTGTGGACTCATCCTGAACAGAAAGAGGACTTTTTAGGAGCTCAAAATAAACCAAAGAGCTGAAAAAGATGAAATTAGTTTTCATTCAGCTTTTATTTGGTTTTCCTTTTTTAATTAATCTTCTAATTTTCATTTTATTTTTTTTTTCACTGCAAGCAGAAATTCAGAGATAAAGGAAAACCAAGCAGATTTCTCTAACATCAAGTGAGGGTCAAATAAAGGACATTGTGCACCTTGTCAAAGGCACCTGTGCTCAGCAGCCTGAACATAAAATGAGCCAGTATCACTTGGCAAACAGTTTCTTTACTGGATTTAGCAAAATCCTTTGGCTTTTGCTGCTGCTGTGGCTGTTGTGAATCAGCAATAATGCTTTGCTTCTTTTTTCTGCAGGTTTTGGTTGGTTTTATTTTCTTTCTTCATGAGGAGATTTTGAAGCAAAAGGCACAATCTCTCTCTGCTGCGGCACTGTGGAAAAGGTTAACCAATTCTAAGCAAGCTGATTACCCTTTGAAAGAGTTCTTCTAAGACAAACAGGTTTTTTTGGTTTTTTTAACCCTGAAAAATCTAGGAAAAAAATAAGGGGAAAAAAGACCCCCACATTTGAACAGGGAAAACCCTAAAACTAGGAATTTGTCATCAACCTCTCAATCTTGTAGTCATCTGAAACAAATCAAAGAATACCAAATCAGATATATTTTCCTTGGATAAACCCACCTGTGCACTTGTAAAGACACTTAAAATGGCAGAAAACAACTGTTCCCCTATATCTTCGTGTTCACTGATGACTCTGCACACTTAGACACAGTAGCACACATATCCTAGAGATCCCTCCCTTTGTTCTCCATAGTACAAACTTGTATAAAATTGAAGAAGTGTCATCCAACAAACTTCAGGCCAGCACAGGAGCTGGCTACACTCATACAACTGTTTTAATTTGGCACCTCATACTCAGAGAGCCTCTGCATTTATAATATAACACAGCCTTGCAATGACTGGACTGGCTTTTTTCCTCCTCATTGTTTCTTGCATCTCATATTCCCCAGCTTGTTTCAGATGCCTCTAGTGCCCATACTTGATCTTCACTCAAGTTGTTTTGTAGGGCACCATTAAAACATACCTCCAAAATGGCTGAAGCATACAGGTTTTTTAATATATTCAAATGATTTCTTGCCCTCCAGAGAATGTTAACTTGTCTAACCTACAATTTCTTATATTGGTTCTGCAAAATAGGAAATATCTGTAAAACCAAATAAATATAGAAGTATTTTCTTTCTCTATCAAGAAAACCAGAAATCTGCCACCATAAGTACCACCATTTTCTCAGGCTACTTTGTCACATCTTTTAAAGAGTCTTAGGAAGTTACTGCAACCAAAAAAGATCACTTCAGAGCAGCTCCCACTCTGCTCCAGTATCCCTGGTTGTTCTCAGCTCCCATCTTGCAAAGATGACAGAAAGAGAGAACACTTTTGCAGAGGCAGGAGTCTTTGTCCAAGGTCCTAACGCCTGTTAAGAAGCTTTAATTTGGGAGAGGAAATGGCAGAATCCATGAAGTTCCCTCCATTCACGCTCATATGACAGTAATTCCTACTTCATCTGCATAAACTCACCAGCAGTGCTACTGAGTTCTTATGAAACAAGGAGTGAGGTTTCCAGACATAAGAAAAAAATCTAATTCCTTTCCACCTGGCAGGTGATTATTGAAAGAGGGAAATTTTTTCAAACAGCTGCAAGCCTAAGCAGGATTTACCCAGTAATACCAGTATATAAGGGCTTATTCCAAAAACCAAAGGTAAGTACTGTCTGCTAAGAATATTATCACCTCCACAATATGCCAGCACTCCTTGCTATTCACAGACTAACAGTTTCTTTCCTCTTTTTTTTTTTTCTCCTCAGTACTCATTTTTTTAAAATCCCATACCAAATTTAACTCACACATTTTTTTAATCCAAGCATGAGGATGAAGTTTACTGATAGTTGCACATCAAGCTCTTAAATTAGGATGTGCTTCTCAGGGAGAAGAACTCCTGAATATGATTTTTTTCATCATTTGTAGCAGGTGCTGCTATGCTGGGTATTTTCAAGTTAGACTATGAAATCCTAACTTGATTTCCGGATCTGTAGATTAATCGATAAGGTTTTTAGATTAATGTCACTGATGCTTTCACTAAGAGCTAAATTTCACTCCCTCACAATTATATACAAGAGCATCTCACGTATTCCCACAGGATGGCTGGGTTTGGAAGGGGCCTCTGGAGATCCTCTAGTTCCCACCCTGCTGCTAAAGCAGGTTCAGCTGCAGCAGGTAGCACAGGATTGTGTTCAGGTGGGCTTTGAATATTTCCAGAGAAGAACACTCCACAAACCTCTCTGGGCAGCCTGTTCTAGTGCTCTGTCACCCTTGAAGTAAATACGTTTTTCATCATATTCAGATGGCGCTTCCTGTGTTTCAGTTTGTGCTGATTGTCCCTTGTTCTGGGCACCACTAAGAAGAGTCTGGCCCCATCCTCTTGACATTCACCCTTGTATGCATTGGTAAGTTCCCCTCTGTCTTCTCTCGAGGCTGAAGAGGCCCAGCTCCCTCAGCCTTTCCTTCTGAGAGATGTTAGAGACCCCTCATCACCCTTACAGCCTCCACTGGGTCTGCTCCAGGGGCTCCATGTCTCTCTTGGGCTGAGGAGTCCAGGACTGGACACAGCACTCCAGATGCTGTTCCACCAAGCAGAATAGAGGGGAAGGATCACCTCAACCTGCTGGCCTTCATTAAGTCCCTCAGCTACCAGAGAAGTTATTGTTTCTTCTTCCTTTTCCTTTTTCAACTTTTCATTAGCCTACTTTATCATAAAACAGAAGCCATCGACACACAGAAGATCATCCATAGCAGAGTTGTTTCAAGCAGGCCTGTAAGAAGGACTGTAGGACTGGCAAAAGGCAGCCAGCCACCCAGTGATCAAACATTGCAGCATGACCTCAAAGCAGAAAGGTCACTCTTTCCAGCTCTCCTCTCACCATATAAAACTTCAATTCCCAGCTTCCCAGCTAGGTGCCTGCTTTTCTCCTCTGGCTAGGCTTCTTCTATTACAAAATTCAACTGAACTGAGTCAGCTTCTATCATTCTCAAGGCATAATTCAGACAGCCTCCTCCAGTTTTGACACTGAGACCCCACAGAACTTCATTTCCAGTGTGCAGATTTTTCTGACTGAGAACTCAAGAAAAAAGTTTTGTGACAGTTCAAAATACTTATATTACTGAGGACTATGTCATAATTGCTTGAAAGAAAATTTATGACATATTCTATCACTTCATATTTACCACTACATTTTTTTACTCAAAAATATTAAATTCTAGATTTAAATACATAAAAGTTTATTCACAGACATTCCCCAGATAAAAATAATTTCATGAGGAAAATACCATTGCTCATTTTTCCACCGCTGTAGAAGATAGTGAAGAAATAAGTCACCAAATATTTTCAGTAATATTTTTTCACTTAGAGTGAGACACAGCAATACAGGGGAAAACCAGAAAAATGTAATACCAATATTTGGTTTCAATGTTTTCTGCTCCAACTGAACAAATAATTTGGTGTTGTCTCTGATACTTTGTGTAGAATCCAAATTAGACAACTCTGTTTATTGACCACTTGACTATTTGAACGGAGCCAGAGAACAATCTGCCTGCTATAACATTTGTCTTCCTGGATGTTTGGTTTAATCAGCACTAAAATATCTGAATTACTTAGGCCTTATGCTTGCTTCCTGAATTTATCTATTGATAATATAATTTTCATTCATGATATACCTCATTCATTTTAAATCAATAATACCCCCATGTTTTATCCTGATGCTATTTCAATTTACACTGGTAAAGCAACAGCAGAATTCAGCTAACTAATGGCTGACCAGGTCTACTACAGCATTTGGTGTTCTGCAGGCTGGACAGTGAAGAGTCTCCCTAAAGAAAATTATATGAGCTATGCTTTGTACATTTCACATAGGAATGCTGATGCTTCCTCAGGTCTGCTTCCAGTGTGAATTGTCTGCTCTTTGTGGCCGTTGCACAACCACAGCTCATTGGCAGAGGACATTTACTGGGCACAATTTTACTCAGCATACCAGATACCTTGAAAGGCCTTCAGATATGCCATGTGTGATAATTTCATTAGCTTTATGCATGAAGCCTTAAATTTATTACTGATCTGGAAAAATAAAAATACAAATTGCAGAACTCATGGGGTACACATATCCTAGCAGGTAGACGGGGCAGCTAGTTTAACTAACCACATATTAACATTGTTTCATTTTTAGAAACATTTTATCTTTTGTTTCCCAGAACTTCCACTATTCCTTGTACTGAGTGGGCAGCTATTCACTGTTGTTATCAACTAATTAAGACTGAATGTCTGATATTATAAGGGTTTATAAAAGTTGAAATACGCTCTCTGAGCTGCCAACCCCTCTTGAGATCACAAATTAGTGAAATGCTCATTGTGTGAAACTCTCCAGTAGGTCAGCTTTTAAGCAAATAAAGCAAATACACTATAGAAGAAATAATAGTAAAAGAGACAAAGTATATTTCTCTTAAAGAGACTTCTCTTTTCCTACTGCCATTAAGTCTTGCATAATTTCTTCAGGACATCTTCAGAATGTTTCTAAATGTTCTGCTTTTTACAAGGTCACCAATTCAATGGTAAATACATGTGCACATACCCCCCCACACACACATAAAAGTATTTAAATACACAGCTTCAGATTACTTGTATCTGTTAAACCTGCTTTGTGTGAAATTGTTTCGGATTTTTTATACAGCGTGGAATAAAACTTTCCAATTTACTAATGGGAACAAAAAACTAGCCAAAACCCTGCAATGTATTTACTTCTTTCCAGCAAACTGAAGGTAGGAAGTAATTCTTTACATTCAGATACTTTCAGTCAGATTTTTCTTCATTAATTTAAGAGAAAACAAGTCTCATAAGCATCGCCTGGAAACTTAGAGCACCCAGGTTTACTCATGATTCTTCTTGGTGTGCATTACAATGAAGAACTGGCACAATTTTAACCAACCCATCCATTTTGTAAGACTCATCACCTACCACCTGTAATCTACATAATAGAGCATGTAATTTGAGATGTGCATTGCTCCTCCCCACATTCATTTCCAGCATGTCACAGTTCACCTGTTTAGTAATAGCAATTCATCACCCTCTGACAAGCAGCACAATAAAACTGCTTGCTGTGTCTTGTGATGGGACCCAAACCAAACAAAAAGAAAGTCTTGCTCTCACGCTTTGGACTAGACACAGACCCATGTAATACCATTACGTGCTATTACCACGATTTCAATTACTTTGTACTGTGATTATTAATGACAGAACAATCTAATGAGTCTGAATGAAGATAAAATTCCTGTGGTTAAGTGAGTCCTTGATGCTGAAATTTCTTTACCAAATTAAAGCACTTTTTCCCCAGGCATTTGGGAGTCTCATTAAAAGCCAATTTAAGCCAATGAGAATCTTCCCATTGACAGACATAAGTTTGAATTAGGACCTCACTGTATTAAAATTGAAATATGTAGGGGTCAATTTTTAGGAAAAACAATTTCTTAACACTGGCTTGGTATTGTTCTACATCTGCTCATGCATCCAGCACAGATTCATGAGTTCATATCAAATAACTATTCACAAATGCATAAACAGAAATCTCACTACACATATACATGTAATAATCCCATCTGAAGATATAAATAGTGACATTAGATATTTTTTAAAGGTCTCAGAGATCTTCCAAAGCTTCTTATCTCATATGTATACTATAAACCATATGCCTTATCCATTCTTTTGTCTTATCATGAAGAAACACATTAATTTTGCACTTAATTTCCTCATCCAGAGCTGTATAAATTTACCCAGAGTCTACAGCTACATAATGGACATAGTTGCCTAAATCCAACCCAAGTCGCACTGTGATGTCCTAATAAAGCTGCTTTTCAAATTTCACTGTCAAGTATCATCTAGACCTGTAAAAGCCTGGACATCTTTGATTTTTATGTTGAAACTTTACAGGCACCAGAGCACTTGTGGCTTCCCCAATGACTATTTTTCATTTCCTAGGAGGCTAGAAAGGATGTAGCCAGCTCCTCCTCATGCAACTACTAAACTATGCCTTAAAAACATATATATGTTTGTATGGGGGCACATATCTACCAAAGGTTTGTGTATACTTACATACATATGTATATATGTGTGTGTGTGTAAAATAAAACTGGATTTTAAGATAGTCTACAGGACTGCGTAGAACTATTTAGCCTAAATTATACCTTAATTTGGAGGCTTCTTGATTCAAGACTCCCCATAAGTGTTGCTACATATAAAAAAATAAAAATCACTCAGATGTTAAAATGGGAATAAAAGTCTTTTTCTCTCATGCTTCAATGGCTACCTGAAAGAAGCAAAACTGACCCACACAGCCCCAGGCATACCTTTTGCTTTTAAGTTGTATGACCTTTAGCAGGTAGAATGTATGTTTATCTAGATGCAGTCAAATCTGCATTGCTTCTAAGATCACTTTCTATCTTTATTTCAAAACTTTTTCAAAACTACAAATAACTAGATGAGTTTTTCTGGACTGTATCATGCAGATAATCAAACCAGATTATCTCATAGGCCCCCTTTGGATTAAAATTTCATGCACTGGCTCTTACTTTTATCTGCCAAAGCCTTTTTTTATGCTCTGAGGAATTTTCTAAAAATAGATGAAAGCTGAACATTTGTAATCTGGCTGCTCCCTTTCAAATGGCATGGCCAACTTCCCCCTTCCATGCATGACATTACAAATGGAAATACCAACTGATCAGAGAAAGGCGTCTGAAAAAAGTGACACATTTCCAATATTCTGAGATTATTTTCAGCAGTTCATTTAAACTGAGGTGCTTCTGCTTTAGCTATATATCTCCTCCTAATAGCAAGCAAACAGCTAAAACCTCTTCCCTCAAGCTGACAATATGCTCTTGCTTCCCCAGATATAACTATCTGGCTGAAGCCAGTAGACTGTACTCTGCTATTAAACTTACAGTCAAAGACAGATCGACACCAGCTTTGTCTCATAAAAGAGATTTTTACAGCTCCCTGGGAGCCAAGTCCATTACATATATTTCCCATTTGCACTAAAATTCATAGCCCTTGGAAGAGTTTGGATTCCATTGTTGTCCTAAGCATTTGGATCAGATTTGGAATAGCTGAAAAAGCCACTTTGGTGATACAAATAAAAATTCAAGAGTAAAAGAAATTTCTCTTTTTCCTTTCTTAAACTATTCTCTAATTTTACAGTACAACTCAAATCTTACTGGCATGCTATCTTATAACTGAAACAATTTGAGAGATGTTAGTAAATTCTGTTTGAGGTATGCATAGATCTTCAGAAAAATTAGAAAGGAAATGCACAGAAGTAACTACTTTATCCATTTTGTCTTCCAGTTACAGAGAGCAGTGAATAAGGAGGAGCCTGATAGAAACCTCAGTCTGCTAAATTCTACTTGCTGGGTTACTTGAAAATAATACAACACTCTCAAGACAAAGATTCTGATATATCAATATTAAGATGAGAAAAACAACAAAAAAGTAAAACAAACAATAGTTTAAAAAAAATTTCTCATTTCAACCAAGAGACCAAGATGATCAAAGTTCTGTAAGTCAAGGTTGATAGCTGTTTGCCTGATAGAAGCATATCCACATTCTGAACATTTTTTCATACTTAATGGCTTTTTCAGTCCACTTGCATTGTGATTAAAAATCAAATGTAATCTGATAAATAACTAGTTAAACATCAAATGTAGTCTGATAAATAACTAGTTAAAAACTTGCCCTAAACAAGATTCAGCTGGATCAAAAAATTTTCTGTAGATACAATGTAGATTAAACAATTGTCCTCTTTCCAGTGTTCTGTCAGTATATGTGCATAAGCAGACACACAACTTTCTGGTTTGGGTCAGGGCTACAGAAGCACCATAAATCCAGAACCTTTTGAATCCAAGCACTACAGTTTAAAGCATAGCTTTGGAAGCCAAAGTTGAAATATTTCACCTCAGGGGTTGTTGCCACATTAGCTTTCTTTATCTGAACAGAAACAGAAAAGCCTCAGATTTATAAAAAGCTTCCAGCCTGTTCTGTGAAGATTTCTAACCCAATTTTGAAGCTCTAACATATCATAAGATTATATTCAACTCTGCATGGCAGACGAGAGGAAACATGTAGTCCCTTTAAGACCTTGAATGATTAGGGATGAAGAGGGGTGTCCTGATAAAACTAAAGTATAGATTTTCTGGCTCCTAGAGGTATTTGAAAAGCAAGGAAAAGGCTCCTAGACCTAGCTAAGTATTAGATAATTTTCCATTAAATACTTATCTAAAAACCAAACTGGCATAATAGCCATTACAAGCCATTTGTTTTCTTCTTGTGAAAGACTAAGATACTTAGATACTAAGTATCTAGACTAATGTAACAATTTAAGAATGAAAAAAAGTTAAACTCCGCACTACAAGGTTGTGTTCCTTTAATTATGACTTCTTAAATAAACCAGTTCTAAACCAGCATATACACCATACCTAGGAAAATGCTTTGAGTCACTTGCTGATCACACTATATAATGTGCACATATGCCAAAAAAAGTAACAAGTATAACAATAAAAGAAAAATGACAGTGCCAGCAGGCAAATAAGAGTGTCAGAAGAGTGAGATGTGCTTTACTGACACTGATGAGATAGAAGAACACAGAAGCTGAGTGACCAGAACCCAACCCAACCCAGAACCATCAGAAATGGGGGAGCTTTTTGTTTGTGTTTCTGTTTACAGCATGACCTGTCTGCTAGGTACGGCTCCTGTCCCACAGCTTCCTGGTTCAGTGTTGCCCTTCTCCTCTGGTTCTTGGACATCCCATATGAAAATACTCTGAGGAGTATGAAAGAACACCCTGAACATCTCTCCCTCTCAGTATTTCTGTATGAATTGGGACTCTCACAGTAAATTTAGAGGTTTGGTTTCCAAATATCTTCTAAACAAAGAAATGCAGCCTGTTTTTAACCACACAAGCCAACTAGAAAAAGTGCACATAATGCTACAAAAATTGTGTACCTTTTCAAATTATTTCTTATTAAATAACTAATAAATATTTTAATATTTAATTGCACTTTAAAAAAATAATAATTTAACTGGAAAGTTACAGAAATTATAATGGTCCACCTTGCAGCAAGAATGTGCTAATTTTCTTAGCAGGTATATCCCACTAATGGAATATTTTCACAGCATTATCGTATCAGCATGTTAATACCATTTGCAGAATTCAATAAGAGTTAATGAGAACAATAATTATTTGAGAGTGGATATTGCTTTGGGCTTTATTATTCCTTTCTTGTAATGTGGAGTTCTTTGGTTTGGACTCTGTATAATGGTAAACTGACTACCTCACCAAGTAATTGAATTTCTCTTATTACACACACACACACCACCCCCACAAAGTGCCTGTGATACAATGTTTGTCTCCTCCTTGCTAAATCACTCAAACTCTTTGTGGGAATAAGTCAGATCCTGCTTTCACGAACTCTACTGAAACTCAGTGCAATGTCCACAAATAGTGGTAGATATTTTTCATTTTCAAGGGGTTTCTGTAATCAAGATTATTTGCCCCATTGACCACGTATTCAAGCAGACTAAAGGCCTATAACATTAAATAAAAAAAATAATCCCATTAAGTCTTAAACTTAATAATAAACATTAACATTTTGGTCATTGAACTTATTTAATTAAATTTAATTGAGCTCTCACATTATTATGGCTACAGCAAACTAGCTACCCACATTGCCTTGTCTCTCCTCCTATCCCCCACCAAGAGAAAAGATGAGAAAGAGGTAAAGGAGGAGAATTATAGAAAAAAAAAAAAGGAGAGAAGAAAAAGTCAGTTTTTATCAGAAATAGACTGATTCAAAAAGCAGTTCAAAAGACTCTCATATCAGAGCTGGGTTTCACAAAATCAGAGAATGGAATCTTTACAAGCAAAGAGGAAAACATCTTAGGACAATTTCCCTAATCTATCGAATGACCTGGGAGTTCTAAATCTTAATTTCTGTTATATACTGTTTTGTCACTTACATGGAATTATTTTGTTTAAGGCATCTTCACACTCCTTGCAGCAAAGAAATAATTCAACGTTAAATCAGTAAAGAAACTAAAAAAAAAACCTGCTTGGACAGGTGTACAAAATATGATACAGCTGCTGATCTTTTAAAGGTTTTCTTGCTGTGTGTTTGAAATGGGCCTAGTTTTACCTCTTAAAACTCTGCAACACTCCATAAATTATGGTTAAAAGTGCAAAAATCTGTCCATTCTGAAATAAAATTTTGTTATGAAGTATCATTGTCAGTATTTGCTTTTGACAAAGCTTGTAGATTCCCTAACAAAACTACATTTAAAGGCAGAGAGCATGCGTATCATAGTGCAGAGTTATGACTTTCAATTTTAGTGGCATTTCCACTGAACTAAGTAGACAAGGAAAAAACCCTGTATCTTTGTAGTTTCACCTCTACACTGCCAGGAAGCAAACATAGTCTTCATTTCTTTCCTGGGTTAATTCTCTAAATAAAAAAAGTTATTTATTAACATTAGTTATACAGTCTGAGCCTTCTCCTTTCCAACCAGGAGCTTGGCATGGATGCTGCCAGAAGCAACGCCTATATAGTTTTCCATAAAAACAAGCTGCTTCACAGGAAAGTGCCAGTTCAACTAAATTCAAGTGTCTGCTTTACACATTTTCCATAAATAAATCTGGGAGATATTTTTATTATCATTATTTAGACATGTCACTGAATGTTTCACAGCAGTTACAGACAAATTACCCTATGTCTTCAGTCTTCTAGAGAAAGACAATGTCTTCTGGAACATGAAAATTGGGGGGAAGCATAAATAATACAGATAAATGGAGTAATTAGGCACAAAAATAAGAATCCTCTGAGATACCATGACATCATCACCAAATACAAATACTAAAGATTAATAACAAAATATTAAGGGGGTTGATTTTTCGCTGGAAGTTCAGACATTTCCAAGGAGAGAAAACCCTAGCTTTCAAACAGTTCAAATCATCAAGATTTATAACAGTTAGAATAGATCCCATCAAATCTTAGTGCAAGGCTCCACTAGAATTTTCACCTTGCACAAGTGTCTTAAGGATCACTGGAGATGTCTCTCAAAGGCTTTATAGTAAAATGTTAGTTCAATCCTCAGATATTTTTGTTTTGATTCATTTAAAGTCCACAAATACCACAACTTCTGCTACATCAAACGTCACTGGGCAACTTTGATGTTTCCGAAGTTTACTATTTCGGCCAAAAGCTTTCCAATAATAAATTCCTAATATAAAATAAAGATGTAGCTGCAATTTCTGTCAGAAATTTAATAATTTTTCTCAATTTCAAGCTATTATGAAGTACGAGACCCTAAATAGAAAGGTACATGTAACAATTAAAAAAAGATTTAAAATTAGGAGAATTAAAGCTTGACTCTTCCTTTTAGACTGAAAAAGTTATAACAATATTTTGTTGGCTACTAGGTATTGTTGTCAAAAATGTCAGAGAAGTCCAGATTGAAAAGCTGTCACCCTAATGAAAGTAACTTTACTGGGTGACTGAAAGCCTCATCATGCTAGTGAAAAGGCAAAGAAAGGGTATAATTTTTGTAACTAGTAAATCAAATTTATGCAGAAAAGGGGATAAAGACTTTTGTTGCTAATATTCTTTATCCCTTGAAAAACCCAAACCCATCAACAATCAACAACTGATTCAAACATTTCAACTACCTGTAGAAAATTGCACCATCACAGGATGATCTGGAATCCCTATATACATATCATCAGATTTAATGTAGCTCTCTAATTCCTCTCATAACAGAGGCAGAAAACTTGCACTACAAGTAAAAAGCTTTGGTTTCAAACTGATGAATGCCCTGTTCTACTACAGAACCAAGTGAAAGTCTTTTCCTGATGGAAGAGGTACAACAGACACTGAAGACGGCTTCAAGCATCAACACCTTGTTATCTAAAAGTCTCATACTTTTTTCTCTGTAGCCTTCCAGAGGCAGCTCCACACAGCTCTGGCTCTTTCTCCAGTTCTGGCTGGCTCCTTCCTGTTCCTAGCACAGCCACTTAACCCTGTTGGTGCTACATACAGTGTCTCACCCTTTGCCTCCCTCGCACAACCTCCTGTCCCTTCCTCCCCACAGCACGGCCAGCAGACTCCAACTGACTCCTACCAGCTCATTCTTTATCACACCCATAGCTGGGAGGGCAAGGCTGTTCCCAATCTTTGGTAATTAACACAGCTGCAAAATGTTGGGGGCAAGATTGCCTTCAGAACTATCTCTGTCTTCCCCCATTTTCCTAACTAAAGTCAGCTTTTATATTAGATATTTATGTGAATCACTTGTTTCCACATTTCCTTTCTCTTTAGGATACCAGTATGACTTAAATGAGAAAAAACAATGGAGAATCACCAAAGTGTTACTTGAAATCAACATATAAAGTGAACCAAAATGTCACACTTATAAATATTTATAAGATAGGATTTCCCATTATATGTTCAGCATTGAATGGTGCATGTTATTCTTATTAATGTTTCATAAACATTTGTACAGAAAACAATATGCTTTATTTTTCTTCTAAGTATTAAGTAGAATTATAACAGCATCTGCTTTCAACAGTTGAGTGCACAAGCTATTCCTGCCCTGTCGTAAATTCCATGATGCATTAAGATGCCATTAAATGTACCTTCTGTGGTTCTCTGCTCATTTACATACCTTGTAAATCATCATGTAAAAATCAAGTGAACTAGGGAGTAATCACCTGCACTCTTCCCTTCTGCCACAGAATCCAGTGCCATCCACATCTTCCTCCATCAGGATCATCACCATTAAACATTAAGTCAATTATGTCAATGATAAGAAACTTAATTGCTTAAGGCAGTCTGAGCTATGTTTTTTTAACAAGCCCATTTTCTATTAAAAATTTCGAAAGCCAAGCAGTTCAGGCAAGCCAGAAGATACAAACATAGTTGGTGAGCCCTTTGTCCTCAAGGATCTTCAATGGGGAGTGTTACATCAAACAAACAAACAAACCAACAAATAAAAAACCCCTGAGGAAGGAAAATAAATTAAATCAAAAGCCTGTCTCATGAACTTTCCTCCCCACACAGTCTTTAGCAAGCTTCCTATATGGCCTCTGTACTTGAGCAAAATAGTGAAGAAGAATATCTCAGCTTTTGCAGAACTAGAACATACTGGAGAAGAACATCTTTTTTATTCTTTTATATCATTAGTATTCTAAGTACTGTTTTTTCACTGTATGTACTGATTTAGTCTCTCCAAGCTAGTTTTTAAGGAGATACCTGGAAAAGGTTTACTTTTATGAATACCAAGCAGTTCCCTGCATTGTCTGGCAAGATGAGTTTTGTCAGTGTTGCAGCTGTAGCTCCACTGACTGCAGACTCTGTCTCTCTCACCACTCTGGTGATTCAGCCTCTAATGGTCAGGAGCTTGGAAACAGGCACCTGCACCTGGGTACCAGAGTTGGCAAAGTAACGTGCTGCTGGCAGAGTACCTGCTATGTTTCATTGTTTCCCCTCCAACTTTTAAACATTTCAGTCCCTGTAAATTAGTCAGATCAGCTTTCTCTGAATTTGACAATTACATTTATGTATTTCCTATGAGCTTTCCTCTTTCTGAGAAGCCAGACAAAAAAATTTACCCTATAGTAACATTGCCCGATGTCTTTATTGTGTCAGAGTGTCCTTGAAAAGGAACAAACCTGGTGAACTGCAAGGCCTGAAGTCAATAACAAAGGAAGGATGGAGAGGAGCTCTGGAGGGAGGGAGGGAGGGACGGAGGAAGGGGACAGAATGGTAAACACTACTGAGTGCACATGCATCCAAGGTGAACTGCAAGACTGCCAGAGGTAACTAATTTATCTCATTTTGAGTCTGTCAACTTCCACTGGAAAAATATTTTTAAAACTTAAGAAAATGAAATAATCCTTGATTTTAGTGTCAGGCTTTCACCTAGCACACACAGCTCCCTAGCTATGAGAATGCAGCCCATGGGACTTCTTAGCATCCTTTTCAAAGCAACAGCTTCTGAAAATAATCAGATCACAGGGTTTTTTCCCCTCAGAAGGAGAATAAAAAAGGGGAGGAGGGAAGCTAATAAATAATATGAAGTTTCTTGCATTTAGTGACAAACGTTATGAAAAAAAGCACAGGCCTTTGTAACTGATGCTTTCTCCTTGCCTGTCATCTGTGTTTATACCATATCTATCAGTCTTTGCAACCCTCAGTCCTTGAACTCCTTCTGCAAGCAGTACAGAGAAGCATCTACCATGTGCTTCATTACCAAACACCAAGACTTTCTTTAGCCGTTCAAGAAATAGTGGGGGATGGGGAATTGTCTTCTGACAACTAGAGGAAACATATGTTGAATTTGGGGTGATAGGTCTGCTATAAACTTATGGGTACAGAGAAGATGTCTCACAGATGGAGAGTTCTGCAAGTTGAGCACACCAGTGTCTAACAATTTTTAGTGGAGAGCCCCTTTCAAGCCAGCTCTTCACACAGGAAGTCAGGTTTGAGTAGATCAGGCACCCTGAAAAGCCCAGGTAGACAATGGAAACCCCACTTTTACAGATAGCTCTTGGCATATCAGTGATTTACAGATCACAGCTTTTCAGTTCTATTAGCAAAACATTTTTGAGGAAAACTTTGTCAGCCTCACACTAAATCAATGTGATCACAGATAGCAGTGACACGCCAACTTCTTTGGGTGCCCCCACAGTCACAACAGGAACCACTGCTATTCCCTCTGAGCTGCCACGTCTTTCTGGGTGGACAAGCTAGATGGAGAAGCTTGTTCTCCCACAGATTATTCTGGGTCACTGTCTCCATGAGGGAAAACCCTATACTGGCCAGCTGGCTGCCTCTGTGCTGCTCCTCACCCCCACTGCCCACACACTTATCATCTAGAAACAGAGGCTATCATCGTTGTGTCACTGAGAACATAGCTTTGGAAAAGCTGTTATAAATACTTAAACCCCTTTCCCATCTTTTTATTCCATTTTTACCAACCTCTCTAAACAGTTTACAGGTCAGCCAGCACTGCCAAAGCTTTCCTGCTATTTTTTCAGTGATTGTTGCTACTGACCTTCCTTATTTTCTCGTTTAGGAAAGTGTTGACCGTTAACCCCCTTGCTTTTTAACTCTGGAACCAGTGTTGGCATTAGAAGAAACTCTTTGTGATGCTGAGTGAAAACAGAGCACTGAAGGCACTGAAAAATTGGAGCATACATTTGTTATTTAGAGACTGTGGTCAATTCAGCCCCTCCTATCATGACAGCGTCTACATGCACTTGGCATTGCAGGTTCTTACTGTAGTCAGAATGTTTACTGCTCAGAATGTTTAAAAATAAGTTTGCATCCTAATTTATATTCCAATAACTAGCCTGTCTCCACTGAGAAAGTCTTCAATTTTACTGTTCTATGAAGCAATTCTCCCTTCCTAATGCTGTAAGCATCTCCAAATATTCATTCATAAGAAGATTAACAATAATCTCAGTATCAGCCAGACTAGATGTTTTTAGTCCTAGCTGAAAAGCTACACCCGTGCCAGGGCTTATACCTGCTGAGTTCAGTCCTTTTCAGTCAAAGGCTACAAAGACACAGCAATCTGCTTGTGTGGGTTCATTTCCAGCAAACAGATCCCAGAAATTATCACATTACATTTCCAGCTCTCTAAGAAAAACCTGCCAATGTGCATGAATAATTTTTAAAATCTAAGAACAGTGCTGGAGTCATCTTTTTTTCTACCCATAATTCATCCAGCACAGTCTGACCATGGTCCATGACTTATGCTCCCACAAACTAGCACTGCATAAATAAATGATGATTCCTCTTAGCAGCTGGAAAATGTAACTGAATGAAGAACCACAGCCTAATATTTAACATCTAAAAATGTATTACTTCATAAATGCAAATTTATCTACATATATAAACTGTGTCTCTCTTGGTCTTTCTAACTTCAGGGACTCCTTTTGGTACTGAATGGTAAATCTGGCCTACATGGGTAATTAAAGATATTATTGTTCCTTACTTCTGGGGTTTTTTTCCCCTCTAAGAATACTAATACATATTTTGCAACAGGCATACTATACCACTAAGAGAGAAATTTTTCATCACCTTTTTCTAGACAAAGAAGCCAAGAAAAAGTACTCAAAGGAGGACTGAAACAAACTACTTCAAATTTGAAATCAAACCAAATTTTTTAAGTAATCCAAAACTTAACTTCATATGTATTGTTCCCAGGTGGATTTTGAGCAAACAAAAAATTCCATTGCTTTTGTATTTTTGAAGTTTTTTCTCAGTCAGCTAGATTCTCGTAACAGGAAAATGAAAAATCTCCCAGGAAAAAGAAACATTCTGTGTACTTGTAAAGTTATATTCTTGAGGGAAATGGAACTTTGTCATGAACATTTTCACCTGTTCAAAAGGAATAATGTTTTGTTAAGAAAAAAAAAAAAAGGGAGACAAGTGTTATAAAAGGTACTTTGAGCATATATCAGTCATATTTATGACTCTGAAATGTGTGCTATTTCAGCACTTCCTTCTCTGTTACATTATTCAGCTGCCAACTGTCCTGTATTTCATATCCTTTACAGACATTTAACACAAAGTACACTTCATTCTGGCATTGAATATTCCTTTTTTACTTTCATACTCACATATTATCTCTATTTCTTCCCAGTTCATCCAGATATTTGAATAATGCAAGTAACTACTACGTTTAAGAGAGGAGCTTTATGCAGCTACTAATTTATTTTGCCCATTACTGGATTCACTCAATACCATGGGTTTTTACACATTTCCCATAGGAAATACCCACTAGACATTATGTAAAATCAGTAGATATTCTATATAATGCTTCTCTTCAATTATTTCATGCTCTTATTTTTTTTTTTAATTTTGTTTCCTTTCCTCTATTCCTTTCAAGCCTCTTTCTATCATTTCCAGCTCTCTCCTTCATGGCATTTACAGTCCTCATGCCAACATGGCTTGACAGGACTTACAGACATACAGACTCTTAACACTTACATACATATGAACCCTGGGAGCTGCTGTCCACTTCTACAGGTAGCCAGAGCCAAGTAGAATGCTTTAAAAAAAAATAAAAAAAAAATCTCTCTGCATCCTAGAGCAGCTTCCTGTTCCTCTGTCCTTTCCTTTTATGCCACCATTCTGTTAACAAAATAAGAAAATATCCTTGTTACAAGATATGCAGCAATGCTCTTACCATAAGGTAAACTACAAGAGAAGCTGTCTTGGGTTTGACTAGACAAACATACTGTTTATCATATAAGACTTCTTTATGGCATAAACACAGAGGGTCAAATATGTCATTTGAATATGGGAAGCCATTGTACACAACACACAGACACACGAACACTTATGGTGTAAAATAAATGTTATAGCTATATGCAGCTTTACTCTCAAAGCAAATGCATCTCTGAAGAGATAATATTCTCAAGTAGTGCACTGTTGTGATGTGAAATAAAACATCTATTATACATCTTGTATAATACTGGCATAATAGCATTCATTTCAGAAGTAACTAACTATAATAATAATAATAATAATAATAATAATAATAATAATAATAATAATAATAATAATAATAATAATAATAATA
>VZUI01045424.1:0-44031 GCA_013401135.1 Cettia cetti | reverse complement strand
GCCGGGGTCCCCCTGACTGCCGGTGTGTGCGGCAGCGCGGCGGCGGCGCGGCGGGACGCGGAGGAGGCGGCGGCGCGGCTGGAGCGGCGGCGGGAGCGGCTGGAGCGGCTGCTGGGAGAGGAGCAGGAGGCGCTGGCGGCGGAGCTGCGGGAGCGGCAGCGGGGAGGGATGCGGAGCCAGGAGCTGCGGGACGGCCCCGGAGAATGCGGGAGGAAGGTGAGGGAGCGGCCCGGCCGTGCTTGTCCCGCATCCCGGGGCTTGTTTGGAGAAGGGTCGCTCCCGTGCTTCAGCTGTACTAGCGGGGCTTGCTGGAGTTGCCACCGCTTGGTGCCCTGAACCCGTCACGCTCGGCGGGTTTGGGATGTCGAGCATTCCCGTATCCCGACCTGACCCAGCTCTGTGTTCCCAGTTTGCCGAGCCGCTGCTGCACGAGCGCTGGAACCAAAGCAACGCGGAGCCCCGAGAGGTGATGTTGCTTTCTCTTGAGTCCCTGCTGCCATGTATTATTAATCCAGTTTTTAACTTCAAAGTCATCATATCTCTGCTGCTGTTACTCATTTCGCATCACAGCAACTGCCCCAAGTCCTGATAAACAAAAGGCAAAGAAGTGAAAGGGTTTAAGTTTAAATAGTTTTAAGAAGCCCTCTCAAAGCTGTATTTTTAAAAGTTCAGACTCTGAACAAATTTTCAGAGCTCACAGTGTAAACATCTTAGGTGCATAAATATAAATAACACAAAAAATATAAATCTTAATATCTCAGCAGTACCTGCCATGGTGTGGTGCTTCCTCCTTCTTTATTCCACCCTCGTGCTGCTCCAACATTGCAGTCCTGTATCACTGTCACTGTGGTTTTCCCATGTGACAGCGACCCTCAGCTCAGGACCCGGTGGGCACCTCAGACACTCAGCTGAGTCTGTCTCTGCAGACACAGATCCTACTGGGATTTCAGGGTCAGACAGTGCTCCAGAGAGTCTGGAAAATCCTGGGTGACAGAACCTCTGGCACTGATGGCCCTGCTGCATCTGTTGTGTCTCCAGGCAGAGTCGGAGCTGCACAGGGAGCACACGAGAAAGGCTTGGGGTGATCAGCTAAGGCAACAAAACAAGGTATGGGGGTAGCCATGGTGTCCTGGTCACTGGGAGGACTCTGAAATGCGTGTGCAGGTGGAGGGGTGACACTTGTGCCACGGGAGCTGCTGCCAGAAGGGCACTGTTAACAAAGCCACCCAACTTGCAGGAGTCTGCTCTGTGGATTTTCTGAGCCAGAAGGTGTCAGGCTAACCTGAAATGCTGTTTTCTTTTCTTTGGGAAAGGAAGAGGTGACCAAACTTGAAGAAAAGAAACATTACGAAAATGAGAATGAGACAGCACAAGGGGAAGCACTGCAAAGAACAAGACAAGAGGAAGAAAAGTGTCAGCTGGAGAAGCAGCAAGAAGAGACATTGCTTCAGCAGATAGAAGAATTGAAATTGCAGGAGGCAAAGGTAATCTTGACTTTCTCCTCATTTGAGAAAGGAATTTGTTGTTTCACTAGGAAATACAGCAAGGCTGACCTGACCTCTTCTGTCCATGTTTGCACTGCAGGGAAGGTTTTCCCTGCCTGCAGAGCAGAACAGGGTACAAACTCTGGTCAAGCGTGCTCTCTGGGATATTGTAGCTCTCTGATGTACTCTCTCTTGGTGCTTGTGTTTTCCTTTTTAGGCAACAAAGCTGAAAAAGGAACAAGAGAATTTATTAAAGCAGCAGTGGGAGCTGGAGAATTTGGAAGAAGAAAGGAAACAAATGGAAGAGCACTGGAGGAAGAAAGACCTCGGGTAGGACACCATCAGAGCTTGGATAGAATCTGTTCCTGTGCCCACAGCAGTACTTGGGGCACAAAGAGATATTCCAGGTAGCAGTGGTAGGATGTAAATATCTGGGTTTTGGTGGGCTCCCCCACGGCAGCCAAGGAGCAGAGGAACTGGTGCTGTTACTGCAGCAGGGTTTTTTGTTCCTGGTAGCAGGGTCCTCATTGTCACAGATGTACCTCCCTGAGCACTGCTGTACAATGATGTGATGCTTTAGAGTCAGTGTGGTACTGGGTTGGTTTTTTAAAAAAATTTACTTTTTTTCCTCCTTCAGTCGCTTTTTGAGGCATCAGTGTGACGTCCAGTTAAGGAGACGAGCGCAGCAGATACAGGAAGAGCTGGTAAGAGATTAATTTATACTTTATAGATGCTGTGTGGTGAAAAAACTTGTTGTGTGTGGTTTGTGTCTGCCTCTGATTCCTACAGATCAGGAGGCCCCTTCCAGCTGGTGCACAGGGCTGGAACACAAAGCTTATGGGGAAGCAGCAGATGGAGCATCTTACTGAGCACACCCTCGACACTGTCACCAGTAATGCCTAGAGGAGCCCTGCACACAGGCTGGGAGGCTGTTGGATAGTTGTTAAGCTCCTGTTTTTTCTCCAGGAGACAGACAGGCAAATCTTGTCAGCCCTCCTGGAGACAGAAGACGAGGATCAGCGCCGGCAGATCGCGCAGCGGGAACGGGCGGTGGCAGACGTGGCCTGGATGAAGAGGGTCATCGAGGAACAGCTCCAGCTGGAAAAGGAGAGGGCAGCAGAGCTCGAGACTATCTTCAGGTGAGTCTGCCCACCTCTGAGCCTCACCTGAAGTGTCCATGTGTGCTGGGTCAGGGGGTCACTGGGAGGAACAGGTGGGATGGACACACCAACTGGCAGGGAACAAACCTGAAAGAAACCCGTGTGCTTCTCTGCAGCACAGGACAGCTCATCTGTGCCTGTGGAGTTTACAGGGGGGGTTAACCTCAGAGATAATTCTTCCTCTCTCCTTCAGGGAAGAAGCAAAAAAAATATGGGAGAAGAGGGAAGAAGAATGGGAAAGAGAGAAGGTGGCCAGAGATCGCCTGATGAGTGAGGTGATGACCTCTGTTGATGTGTCTTCCTTGGCTCAGTGAAACCATCATTCCACTTGTAACCCACCACCCTCTGGAGACCTAAAGCCTTCCATACCAGGGTGGAATGTTTCTGCTTGTCTGGTGTGTTTCTTGGGAGCTGTTCATCCATCTTCTCCCTCCATCCCCTCCCTTTGCACAGGTCCTTGCAGGCAGGCAGCGCCAGATCCGAGAGAAGATGGAGTTAAACAGACGGGCCCAGGAAGAGTGCATTAAATATCGAGAGCAGCTGATCCAAGAGCTCGAGGCGGCAAAGGAAGGGACTCACAGGGAGAAGGGGCAGGAGGAGGAAGAGCAGAGAGCCCGCAGGAGGGAGCTGCAGGCACAGGTAGGCTGAGCTCCCAGTGCACACCTGGCTGCTGAGACTGTCCCATCTCACCCCGTTTCCCCTGCACAGGGGACAGAGCACAGCTTGGGAGAGGAGGAGGAACAGCAGGAGGGATTGGCCCAGCAGCACCTCCAGGAGCTGGAGCCGTGGGAGGGCAAGCAGGGCTGGCACAGCAGGGTAAGGTCACACCCAGGTCACTCTGGCACAGGGGTGACCTCGACACATGAACCCATCGTGGAGGGTGACATCATTGTCTCTGATCTGCACTTTAGTCATCACAGTGCCAAGGCACAACACTGGGTTTCTTCCCCTCACAGAGCTCTACAGTTCTCTTTTCTTTTTTTTGCTGATAATGATATATTAGGCCCTAACTTTTAAGGAACTTTTGAGGCAGATGTGTTGCTAATGCCTCAAAGGATTGAGTGGCTGCATTGGCACAGTGCAAATCCCCTGCTCAATGTCTTTGTCCTGATGTGCCTGGCTCTAAAATCAGAGTAACCCTACCTAAAGCCCCTGCCCAGCCCATCAGCTCCTGTGCAGGCTCACCAGCATGTCTGGATTAATTCCAGAGGCCATAAACCTGTCCTGGTCTTTGTTTTGACCCCCATTAGATCCACCCAAGAGCAGCTTGGACCTGAGGAACGGGCCTGAGATGCAGCTGCAGACTATAGAAAGAAAATTGTGAGGACTCAAGGAACTCCTGAAATAATGGTGCCTCTGGAATAGCCTACAGTAAGATCAAGACTTGGCTCAGTAGATTTCTGAAAATACAGAATTGTGGCCAAGCTGAAGAGGAGAAAAGTTCTACTGTCTTCAGGAATGTGGAGGTGTGAGCACCTTGAGAGAAGTGAACTGCTTCACTTTGCATTCTGGAGTTGTGCTCATGTATTTTAGTACGTGAGAGGCTGAAGCAACCCAGCAAATAAAGGCACAGTGGACCTGTGCCACAAAAGAACCTGTGTCTCCCCAGGAAGAGGAGCTGTGAAACACCATGGGCTGTGTCAGACTCCCACCTTGGAGAATCAGGCTGTGCCTGGGCTCCCACTGGACTTTGAGGAGTTAATTAATAATGCACATTGCAAATCAGTCAGATCATGAGTGCTGTGGCAGCACTGCTTGTCCAGTTCCTCTCCAGAAGGTGCTGGAGACTTCATTAAATGTTGTTTTTCACTTGTTTCATAAATAATGAATAATTGAAACCTGAACAAGGATTTGTTGTTGTTGTTGTTGTTTTTGTTTTAACATGAGCAAACTACTGCAGCAGCAGGAGAGGAGATTGATTATTGAAATTCATTCCTTGCTGTTACCATCCACTACTGCAGCTTGACATCAGTCCTGTCACAGTGCACAAGGAGCTGTTACAGGGCTGTGACAAAGACTGGCACTTCACTCAAGAGTAAAAACCTTTCCAGAGATCTTTAGAGAACTAGCAGTCAAATAAGCCCACATTATTTCACACACTGAAAGGGTTTTAGCATTTTATAATAATACTGTAAACAAAAGATTAAAAGTCAAAATATTGTACAGACAGAATGACACTGATAAATACAAGGTTTGGAAAAAGGCAAAAAAAGCTTTTCCTTTCCTCTGCAGCATTTTATAAAGGAAGAGCAAGTTTGTTTACAGGGGAACAAGAGGAGATCTAGTCCTAAAAGAAAAACACACCTTTGTTACTCGAGGTGTTGTGACTGCAGTGCTGTGAGTGGAGGGTTCATGAACTTGCTGCTGGGGGTTCCTGCAGGGTGTGGACCACTCTGATTTCAGTGTAGCTGGAAAAGGGCTGGCAGGTACTGAAGTGTCCCTTGGTTTTGGATCAAAGGCAGGTTTAAATAAGTGATAAATTACACCATAGCTCAGTGTCACCCTGCTTTGGAAAGCAGGTAAGATATGTTAAAGAACAGCACACAGCAGTGTCCTGAGAGACTGAAAAATACCATCTGCTGCCTTTCAGCCACGCCAATTAAAACAAAAAGTTCCTAGAAGATTCTCAATCTATTTAATTAATTGCCAGTTGCATGATTTTGAAGTAGGTTTCACAAAGGTCAATTGCAGTTTTAATCTCAGCCTGCCTGCGTTGTCAGACTAGAGCTGCTTCTGGGGTTCAGAAGGCCAGAAAGGAAATAAAACAATAATTTACTGGGCTGTGATCTCCTCTCTCCATTCCTTCCATCCCTCAGACTCTGGGAGCCAGACAGCACCAGGAATCCAGCAGTGCTGTGGCACTTGTGCTTGGATATATCCACACAAACACACCATGGCTGGCTCCTGGGCAGTGACAACACACTTCCAAATGGGACACAGGCAGAGGCAAAAATCAGTGATTTCCTGCACCACCTGAAATTCAGACTCTCAAAAACATTCTCATTTTTGAAATTATGGACTGACACATTTTTGTGAACTGTTATGGATGAAGAAACCTGGAGCATGCATGGCCACTGGCAGGGGTTACTCAGCAAGTTGTCGAATTTTGAAAGATTTGCATAAAAAACTTAGGAGATACGAGAAATGTTTTCACATTTGGATATGTTGAGGTACAGAGGTTATGTGCTGTGGCAGACACAGCTGTTTTTGCACTGGCACTCTTCTAATTTCCTTTTTTTTTTTTTGTTAATGAGCACAGAAATCTTCAGTGAAATTGCATCTGGAGTTACTGAGAAATGCTGCCGCAAACAAGACGGTGCCTCAAAGATGACAGGAAAATTCTGCAGGAAACTTAACAATGAATTACTAACTTAGAAACAAAGGATAATATTTTAACCACTAATGCCCTAAAGTAACATCAAACATATATATTAATGGCATAGTGACAACTAAAAGAAATAACTATTAATTTTCAAATTCCTTCCAAAACAGATAAAGTGACAAAGACCTTGTAGAGTTACACGTAACAAGCTTGGATGCCCACAACTACAACTGGTTTAGCAGACTAAAAAACATATTGCACAACAGTTGATATGGGAACAGAGAACGTTGGGCTTGTACCCCGTTACCAGGACAAACCTTCTTCCTGCTGGGAGTGATCCTGGAGCCTGGGGAGCCTCAGCCAGCGGGATCCCAGCAGGGGAGGCTCTGCAGGGATGGAGGTGCTGCCCTCCCATCCGTGCAGTGGTGTCAGAGCAGTTCCACCAGCAGGATCTGAAAGCAGAACGTGGCCCCAAGGAAACATCTACAAGAGCTCGGTACAGCGCTGGGACATGAGAGTGGCTCGACAGCTACTTGCAACATGCTATTATCCATAACTACACTGGCAACACAGGCACAAAATAAGGCAGTGGGTTAAATTAATCATAAAATTGTTAGAAAACATGCAAAAATAATACTGAGTTTAAAAAAAAAAAAAAAAAGAAGTTTCTTGCCCCTTGAAGTTTTTTTTTTCCTCGTAAAAATGCGCATAGTTCCACACCTATACGTTGAAATCCAACCTTTAAAAAAACCCCCCAGAGTTAAAAAGCCCCGAGTGCCTCAGTTGTTGTTCTCTTTGGTTGTGATGGTGACCAGCTGCTTGGCAGCCTTGGCGATGTCGTAGGCGCACTGGATGACCTGCTGTGTCACCAGCTGGATGTCGGGCGCGGGGCTGGGCTCGGCGGGCAGCGCCTTCCTGCACTCCGACTGCAGTCTGTAGGCACTGGATGTCAGCAGGCGCAGGGAAGTCCTCACCAGCTCCGACTTGGGCTTCTGGGAAGGGAAAACAGACGCTGGGAACAGGCAGAACAACGCAACCTTTTAATTTTAGCCGGCAGCGCTCACAAGGGTTCTTTGAAACGCTGCCTTCCTTCCCCTCGTGGCAGCAGCAGGAATTTCTCCTCTCGGGGAGATCCCGAACGGCTGCCAGGCAGCAGGCAGGGAATATTGCTCCATGCCCTCGCTTAGGAAGTTACTCATGCACATTTCTGGTGCCTGTTTACTGTCCCAGCCCACGTCCTGGCAGGCAGGAGGGGACAGCGTGTCCAGGAGGGACAACAGCCTTGCCTCTTTCCTTCAAGCTTTGGAGAGGTGGGTAAGACTTTACAAGAACTAGGTCATGGGGATTTCACTCCCTAAATTTGCTGTGAGCAAACAGATCACTTTTATAGATGGAAAACAGATCTAAACGTGGCTGCAGGAAAGAAATCCAGGCAATGGCACTCAGATGGAAAAGAGGGTGATGAGTCTGGTGAAATTCCCATATAACCACACAATTCTTGATGCCAGATCCAAATACCTCCAGTTTGCTGCAATGTTTATGAGTTTTAAGTTCAAGACTACAGTTAAAGGCGTGGATTCACACTTCAGCCCTTCCCAGTTGCCATGCTTATAATAAATACAAAGGTTCATCATAACCCCATCATTTCTCCCTACCATTTCCATTTCAAAGGGAAATAATTTTTGATTTTCAGTCTGAGGGGGAATTACACAGGAGGAACAAGGCCAAAGCCATTCTGATGGTGGCAGGTACTTACTTTTGGGAACAAGGCTGCCATTTCTGTCACTGCCACATGTATTCTCTCGGAGCACGGTATATAGCTGCAGAAAGATGCCCTGGGTTATTCACTGTGTAGAGATTCCCTCCCCTCTTTCATTTCACTGCTCAGTGACTTATTCTAAAAACAACCACGTGACTTCAGAAAAAGCAAGAACTTAATGAACAGCTCAAATTCTTTTCTTAGATTTTCATTGTTCTTCAGAGTTGCTTTGAAGGAATAACTGTTCCACTTTTTTAATGTAAAATGTTGTCAGGAAACTCTCCGTTTGTGTGCAACTTCAGAACACCAAGATGCCTTCTTGGATCAATTAATACCCAGTAAATAGACAAGGCAGAATTCTCACACACATGCATCCCCAAACTGCCAACTACATTCACAGCCTGTGAGTTCTAGGCTAAATATTCACTAACTCTGATGAGTTAGTTCATAAAACAAAGGCAGATTCCATGAATCCTCATCGATTTCACTTCTGATTTATATACCAAATGAAAACAGGCCTGTTCAAAATAGAACTATTTACCATAAACTGCTGTGAATAGTGAAGTGTTAGTGTGCTCTCTCACAAGTCTCCTTTCAAATGACTCATTTTTATGCTTCAAAGATTCAATTTTAGTGTTAGTTAGTTCACATGATCCAACCTTAAGCAAGAGAATCTCAAAAATCACAAAGCATTCGAGAGAACTATTCAGCATGTGTGGGTTATGATAAGTCAGTGCCCTTTCAAGCAAAAAGAACCCCCAAACCCAACTCCCAGTCATTATTTATTTGATCTTGCAACACCAAAGGTGCAAAAAAAAAAAATCAGTCACTTGCAAATGCACTGAGAGAGAAGCAACACAAAATGACTGGGGTCATTTTGGCAATGCAGGAAAATTGCTTTAAAAAGAGTATTTCCACATGTCTCAAGTCACATGAGTTCTTCCAAATAAAGTGGAGAGAGGTCTTCCATGTTCACCACAATTCCCCTTCTGCTGTGGAGTTAATGATTAATCTGCTCCCTGACCAGCACCCTACCTCGTTAAAAAGTCAATTTACTGATTAAACCCTTCACTAAGGAGGCAGAGAAAGCCCTGAGAATAACCTGAATGAACACTCAACAACACGTGTTTCATTGAACGCTCTCCAGGTCAGCTGCAAAGTTTCCAGTGTGGCCTGGGGCAATGGCTTTAGTTTAATGTCTACACACTCACTGTGAGCTTGTGAGATGCTCTGACACTGTGTTGGGTTTACACACACTCCAGTGAGACATCAGGAAGATATTCAAATAGTGACAGCTTGGAAAAGGAATGTCTCATTAGCAGCAAACTGTGTTAATCTCTTCCTTCAATCCTGACATTTGCTGGCCAGGGTTTGAACCTGGGCAGTTCTGTTTTAAAGAGCCTCTCACGCAAATGTCACTTTTATTTTAGGCATTAACAAACAGTATTTTGGTCAGGTTGGAAGATACCATCTAAACACACATCTTTCTTCATGGATTTGGGATACAAATGATCTCATTTGACCCCCCAGCTGTACAAACACTTGAGGGGCCTCAGCTGTCAGGTATGAATGTTCCACCTTGGGAATGTGAAACTCCTGCTACTTCTGCAAAGAAGCAGCAACCACGTGTTTTGTTCATAAAATCACAGAATGGTTTGGGTTGGGAGGGACCTTCAAACCTCAAAAGATTTCTTCCTAAGGGAAGATGTTCTTCTCTGTGAGGGTAATGAGGCCCTGGCAGAGGTTGAGCAGGGAAGCTGCCCCAGGGTCTCTGGAAGTTTCCAAGGCCAGGCTGGAGGGGGCTTGGAGCAACCTGGGTTAGCTGAAGGTGTCCCTGCCCATAGAGGGGGTGGAACAAGGTGGGCTCTAAGATCCCTTCTAACCCCAACTATTCTGTGATTCCATGAGCCAACCAAGCTGTAAGTTAATTTACAGACCGACAATTAAAAAAAAAACAAAACAGAGATAGGAGAATACACCAGAGCCAGCTCCAGGCTGTGGTTCTACTCCCCCTGATAACTACTGGGAGCTGAAGGGGCTGTGCCACATCCCTGGCCTGGAGGGGCTGCCTGCAGCTCCCTCATCCCCTGCAACATTTCATGCATCGCCTTCCATGACCCCGTGCGGCCCGAGTGGGAGGGAAAGAGGCAGCAGAGAGAAGGAGAAAGGACACTGTGCCTGGGAGGCAGGGACAGAGGCCAGAGTACCAGGAGGCAGGGCCGGGCTGCTGGCTGCTCAGAGGCTGCAGGGGCGCTCGCTCAGCCCCGGGGAGCCGCGTGCCGAGGCTGTGTCTGAGCTGGGATGAGCCCCCACGCTCCAGGGGCCTGCTCAGCCCACGGAGAAAGGGGTGGGAGAGAGTGAGAAACAAAAGGAAGAAGGGGTTTCGTTAATAGATGGTACTCTTGCATTGTATCTTTCACTCTGCAGTTATCTATGCAGGACATGATTTTTCTTTACAGCGTTCCCAGCACGAGCTTGGAGGATGTGTTATTACATCCTCAAGTGTCTCATTTTGGTAAGGAAGCATTCCTCTGTGTTAAGGAAGCCAGGGAAGAGGAAAACAAAGAACAGCAGCTTCCTAGTTCAGTGTTTTGCAAGATAACACTCATCTAAGCATAGGCAAACACCCCATTCCATGTGTGGTACAGAAAACAAAAAATGCAGCATAACAGGTTTTTTAAAAACCTGATCAATTCAACAGCAAAAGCCAGGTATGCTGCATTGTTTCCTTCAATGATTTAGGAAAAAATTAACATACTGTATAGTGTGATACACATAAAAACTACACTAATTTAAAGCTTCTCTCTGTGAAACAAGCAACAAGAGATTGCACTGGAAAAGGTTACACCAAGGGCAATGAGCTCAGCACAAACACGGCAGAAGTCGTCACTCGGCGTGAAAAGGAGAGGCCACGCCGGCCCTGCTAAAAATAGCAAAGTACAAGAAGGAAAAAACACAGAACAAAAGTGGCCCCATTGTTGTGCACTTCTCTGAGAGAGGCAGGAAGTGAGGGCTCAACACAAACCACTGCTGCTTCTCCCAGGCACAGAGGGCACCGAGCTGGGGCCACAGCACAGCAGGACCTGCCAGCCTGCAGGGCCAGGTTTGCCGGAGCCCAGAGTGTTCCAGCCCCAAAATGTGCTCACACGTGGGAATATGTAACTTTGATTTACAGCCTTCTAAAAGAGCTGTGTGGGGAGCACCACCTGATGATCAGCAAGGGCAGTATCACTTTTAGTCACCCACAGCTATTCTGGAAATTGTTCAGGTGGGCCAGAATTTCCCTGAGGGAGCAGAAGCTGCTGCAGCCTGGTGTGCTCAGTCAGTGTTCTGCTTACTCAGCTGGGTCTGTATCTAAATCCAATAGGTCAAAATACTTTTGCTGGTACATAATTTGTACTAATACCTCAGTAGGAAAGCCAAATTCTCCCTCTTTCCCAATTTGCTCCTGAAGCAAGGCTTGGTGTTACTATCACATCCTGCAGGGTGTTAATTACCTATGGACATAGAGGGGTGAGCACCCAAGAAAAACTTGCAGTGAGTTCTCCACAACACATTTGATTTGCATCTAATACAACACTCGTTTTGCAGCAGGACTCACAAGTTAAGGGCAGGCAGCACTGCAGCCAGAACCCACTCACAAAGGGCTGATCACTTGTCCCCATGGCACTAAGGACACCAGGGGACAGGACAGACCTACACATTTTACAGGTGTGAAATAACAGGGCTGTATTTCACCTTCACTCGTGCTACACCTGAAGAATTTCCTTTCTCACCAACTCCAGGGCTTTTCCAGCACTCCCTCCTTACCTGTCATGTTTGTTCTCCTGTGCTGCTCGCAGCAGCTCCTGGATGTTCTTGGTGATCTGCTCTGTTTTCCGAATCACATCTTCTGTACTGGGCAAACTGGAGCTGGGGGCTGAGTCTGTGTCCTCAGGGATGGACCCCTCCCCCTGCCAGATGACGCTGCGCTGCCGGCCCTTCCTGCCCGACCTGCAGGGGAGCAAAGCAGGGCTTGGCCCGGGGACAGAGCAGTCTCCTGTCACCCCCCAGCTCTGTCACAGCACCTACCCCGCCTCCTCCAGCTCCACGGGGGTGGTGGGGTTGTCGTAGTCGCTCTCAGACACGCTGCTCTGCTTCTCCAGCTTCGAGGCCTGCGAGGAACAGATTTATTTCAGCCTGTGTGGGGAAGAGCAGCCCTGGGCTGTGCCAGAGCCATGTCCTGTGCACGTGGATTTGCTCATTGCACAGCTCCTGCAGCAGCTGCTGCCCTGGAGCTGCTGTGCCCCTCTCCCCGTGCCAGGCTGCTGCTCAGCTTGTACCCTGGGCACTGCCAGCACAGCCCCACCAGCCCTTGAACGCCCAGCACGGCAGGACAGACAGACAGAGCAGAGCGTCCTTCCCTGCCACTCAAACAGCCCCAGGGGCACACTCTGAGAGGCCACCAGAGGTCAAATGGAAAAGCAGCACCACGAAACAGGAGCCTAAACAGTGAATAAGAACCACTGGAGAGGGAGAGAACCCCAGAGAAAAAGAGGCCAGACCAAGAGAGCAGAGCAGAGGCCAGAGACCACGGTGGGGAGGCTGAATGTAGAGTGGAAAGCAACTGGTGGGAGGCTGGCCCTGGGGAGGCCACTGCAAAATGAGAGCCCAAAAGAAGGGCTGAAGACTGTGGCAATGGGAAAGCCAAAATAAACACAGGAGACAGAGATGGGGGAGCCCAAACTGCAGGTGGAAGACTGAGGGCACGTATGGAACTGATGAGACCTAGAGATCATCACAATTTGGGGGCCAACATGAGAGTGCTGAAAGCCCACTGCAAAGTGAAGCCCAAAGCAGAGCGGGAGGCCAAAGTGTGAGGAACTGAGGCCCATTGAATGCTTAATACTGGTACAGAGTTGAAAGATCAAAGAAATGAGAGTTGTGCCCCAGAGCACAGGATGCAACAAGGGCAGGAGGCCCAACCATCAGAGTAGAGGGCCACAGAAGAATAGTGTCAAAAAGAGGACAGGGGCCAGTTCCAAAGTGGAAGCTGAAATGAGAGCAGGAGGAATGCAGGGAAGCAGAGGCTGGATTGAGCTTTGTAGGCCCATTGAAAAGTGGGAAGCTGATCCCAGAGCAAAGGGTTAATGAAGAAAGGGATACCAAAATGAGCTTGGAGGCCAAATCCTCAGCCAGGCCCCAGGATCACCACACATCTGATTCCTCAGTTCTTCTAAAACTGCCAAGCTTCACCCAGGTGCCCAGCACAGTGTGTGTGGTGTCAAACACACCATGCTGGTGTCACTCTGATCACAGAGCAGCAGCTCAGGGTCTTTTCCAGCCCAAACAACCAGTCCTGGGGCTCTTACAGAAACCCTGAAGTCACCATGAGGGAATCTCCAGGGTTAAACTGCAAGGGAGACCTCCAATCTGTATCCCTGACCCAAACATTTAGGAATGTGCTTACCAAGTAATATTTCTGCCTTAAGGACGGACCAAAAATGTGACCAGGAACTGGTTTTCACTGGCTGAGATTCAGTACATGTGTTAAGCACTCATCTGATGTTAAACCCATCAATTCTTAAGTGAAGCACCTGGAGTTAGGAACCCTTTTCAATTTTAAAGTTACTCTGCACAGAAGGAAAAACCAGCATTTTTTGAATGCTACTCTCTCAGGACAGCTGGCAAAGATCAGTTGTAAAAGGGACGTGTATCGTGAAGATAAACTATTTTATCTAGAGTCTGACCTTTCCCATCTCCCAGGTGAACAGAGACAGCAATCCTTATAGTGGCAAAGCTCTACCATCTGGTCAGAAATACAAACAACAGTGATGAATGACAAGAAGAGCATACTATGGAATCACTAACACAGAATCAGTGTAGAATAAAAACAATCAACCAAACCCTCTGAAAGTTTCCAGTACCAGACAGCACTGAAGTCAAACCCAGATTTCCCTTCAGCCAAGCAAGGCATTCCCTTGGAATTTTTTTCTTCTATGCCTAATTGCAAATATAATATTTTCTGGACTAATATTCCAAACACTGTAGAGTCAAAATAAAATGGGGACAGAAGGAATTAAAAAGCAGGTTCTGTGTCCTGGCAGGGAGAGACCAGAGTAAACATCTAAACCCCCAAATTTGTTATCTGTAAGGCAAACAGTCAATCAGGACCACCTGGACTGGTGCAAGGCACCCGCCCCCAAGGAAAGCAGCTTTGAAGCTGGGCCTCATGCAGTGCTTTTAGTCAGCAGGAGAGTTGTACATTGGCTTAGAAATATCAGTGAGAGCCTGGAAAATCACTGTCCAAACGGCAGCCAGCTTGTCTTGGGGCTGTTGTGCAGCTGAACAAGTGACCTGGAGAACTGTGCTTGGTGTTAAAGGCTGAAGATGTGAAGTTAGAGAGAGGCAAGAGCCCAGAGCTCGTGGCAGCAGGAATGGAAGGGAGGAAGTTCTGCTCCATGCAGGCTGGAAGGCCAGGCAGTGAGAGGAGGAAGAGAGAGGATGTGGTTCTGGGGAGATTGGCACCTCCTCCAGGGAAAAGATCGATTGGGAAGGTACTTAACCCTTCGTGTGCTCTCATCCCTCGACCAGGAAAGCGTGGAGGGGAAGGAAGGTAGAGATGAAGAGGAGGTCACAAACGCACTCCTCCCGATCTAAAAATGGGAAAGAGAAAAACCAAAACCAAAACACAAACTCTTAACTCATATTAAAGGAACATTCTTAAAACCATGGAGATGACATAAAGCAAGAATGATGTTGAGAATCTGGCTTAGGCTGAGGGGTCTTAAGTCTTTCAAAATACAATTGAATTCATTCTCATTCTAATACTGAGATTCCAGAAGTGCCCAATTCCATGGAGAATAAAAAAAGATCCACCACATACCAAATGAACTAACTCCACAAAACAAATCAATGCTTCAGAACTGCTACTGCTATCCAAATTTCCACCCAAATGACCAAAGGACATATACAAAGCACTGCCACATTTTGCAAACACTGTCACACACAAATGACTTGTGACATTTCGTGCTGCCAGAACTGCCATCATATCAACATGACAATATAATTTAAAATGATCCAGATTTCATAGCTTAAATTAATTTAATTGAAGGTGAGGACTGATACCCTTGGTGCATTCAACCGTCTTCTGTGGAATGTGCATGAAGTGTTTGCCCTCCCTCATGCCAAAGGTAACTTCAAAATACATTTTAATGATTTAACTGGAAGGAAATACAAGACATTGCTACCAAGAGGGAAAGATACTGTCAAAAATCCACACATTTTAAATGTGTGTCTAAAAGATACTGTCCTGTATTCCAGCCCACAGGGCAATCTAAGAAGGTGAAACAAAAAATGAACGGTGCTAATTAATTAAATGCACTTGTTAATTAAATGGAGTAGTGCGTGTTGGGTCACTTCTGTAAAGTGTGAACACCTCAGTGCAAAATCCCTCTGGCCAACAGAGAACTCCCTCTCCACATCACACAGGAAAATACTAAACCAGAAGAATCTGCTTGACTGGCAGATCTAAAACATCTCCAGTTCCAAACTCAGAATAACAAATTGCTTGTCTGGGGAAAATTTTTCAATTTTATTTAATTTTTGTAAGGTGGTTATGAAATTCCACAAATTGACACCTGTGTGTTTATCTCCAGAAATACATGAATTTTACCTACCTTCTTGGGATACTATTTCCCCTCCCTTCCTGGTTTTCAGACAATAACATATTGATATTTTATATATATATAGAGTGTGATTAACATATATAGTTTGGCTTCAGCTGACCAGAAGCCAAAAGCTCCAGTTTACATATTCCAGAACTGCTACAGCTCTTGCTTTTCAAACCATCAGGTTCCTGCAGACATGTTAATACAGCAAACACGAACAATTCTCACAGCTCTTATTCCCCCAGTTGTTTTATTTTCCCTCTGAGGCAGAAGCTGAGTGAACAAGCAGAGCTGGAAGAGACAGGAAAGCTGACCGAGAGAAGCAATGCAGAAGCAGCAGCAGTTTTACTCACGTGTGGAGGGAAGGGCTGCAGCCTGGTGATGTTTTCTTCTGGGTAGGTGACTTCCCCCATGGGCAGGTAGGGCTTCTGCCCCGAGCCAGTCTCGTACATGGACATGGGCCTGCTGCCCCGGGCCGACGGGCGCCGCTTTAGGGAGGAATTGCTGCTGGGGTCTGGGTACTCAGAACCACCTTGCACCTGATAGATATTGGTTGTGGCCTGTCTTCTGAGGTTGGTATTTTCACTCTGTAGCGTTTGGAGCTGAAAGAAATGTTTAGCAGTGGGATTTGGTTTCCTAAGAGCAAGTGCCAAAAGCAAAGTGACCTTGTGACACTCGCTTGTCAGCTGTGCTAGAAAATCCAGGTACTGCTGGCTGGGGGCTCATTTCCTTTTCAAACTCTATTTGACTTGCTTGGTATAAGCATAGAAACACCTTTGTTCCAGATCTGGAAATATTTAGGTGCTGATTTCCAGCAGCTGCTGGGATATAAACTAAGTTAGATGTTAGAATTGGCTGCTGTAGTTCAAAACACACGACCCATTCCCTCCAGCCTGCTCTACTGGCACAGGAATCCTGGGATTCACAGGATGAGGCTGTGGGGGAAGGACTGCCAACACAACAGTTTTCCAAGCAAAGGGATCCACTGCAGCAGCAATACAGGGACTTAGAAGACTTTAACATAAGGCCAGTGAAATCTGACAATGCCAGAACTGCAGCACAGACACCAGCACAAAGGAACTTGAGCTTGCTCTGCAAAGCAAGGTGAGAGTTTAGCTTATGAAAATTAGGCATCAGCTACTGCTATCTAAGAAGCCAGCAAGAAAGCATTTTAAAGCTTTTTATAAATATGTATTTATTTGATAGTAAAAATGCACCAATTCTGATTATTTTCTGTACTTGGAGTAAGTTTGCTATATTAACACATCAGAAAGAAAAGATGCAGTGAAGAAAAACTGCAGGACAGCAAGGATCTCCCTTCTGCTACACCACAAAAATATCCTAAAAGCCTCACTAATTCATAGGCCCCAAAGGTTTTTTTTTTACCTTAAATGATTATCTCTGTCTAAAGAAGCCCAATATAAGTGAAAAGTTAATTCAATTGATGCAAGAGAAACGCTGAAATCACTGCAAGCTGTTGAAAGATCAAGGAAACACCCCGAGATCTCCCAGTGTTCACCATTCCAATAAAAGAAAATGTTGGCATTTAACAGACAAGGATATTCCAATCTGCTGAATTAGCTCAGCCTCAGGTGCAAACAGTTCCACCACTCTCCAAAAGCCCTGCTCTGCCCCAGAACAGCAGGTCCACCCTACTGCCTGAACAACTTTCTCTACATGTGACTCTTGCAGGACTGTCATTATTTGGAAAACAGGATTTTAAATGCTAGTTAAAGGGATTAATCTGAGGGTTAAACAGCCAGCCCTTTCTAGCCAGCCAGGATAGTGAACTCAGATATAAATTGTCTTTTACTCCATCAAAATATAGACAAGTGCACACATATAAAGTGTGCTGGGACTTGATTCCTCATTGTTTAAAGCTGCTTATATTGAAGCAAGACACCAAAACCACCCAAGACTAGCAAAAACCGTCCTGTCACTTGGAAAACTGATGTCAATGTTGTGACATTAAGTCAAATCATCACTACCAGCACCACAAAAAAACAACATTCAAAGCATATGTTGCACATAAATATTTATAGTCTCATGTCTGATCTCAAAGCAGCTCCACTTTAAAATGAGTTTTCTCACTATCCTAATACTGGATTATTTTCTCCTCGGTTCCAGCAGTTTTATTTTGACAACTTCAGACATCCCAAGAGCTGGAGGGAGGGGTTCCTCTGTTACCTTTTTCTGCATAATCCTCAGCTCATCACTCAGGTTGATGTTCACCTTCATTAACTGCTGAATCTTCACCTCAGAAGCCACCAAGGCATTTTTAACCTGCATATATTCCTGGGCTGTCACTGGTCCATCTGACAAGTCTGAATCCAAGCTCTAAGAAAAGGAAGAGAAAAATACTTACACCATTAAGAAGAAGAAAACAAGACCATGAGATTTCAATGGCTTTTCATGTGCTTACTTTAAAGGCATCACAGATCAAATGAAGTTTAAATTAATAAGATCCATTAACCAGAATCATTAACCAGAATCCTCTAGAAAAGCAATCTGATGTCAATTAGCTCTTAGCTCCCCTAAGAACATTTGCATCAGCATTTCAATGATAAAATATGGGTTTATAAGGATTTAAAAAAAAAAAATGCAATAACAAACTGCACAATTATAAAAGACAGACTGCTAAATATCCAGTGTGCATATCCCAGGGATATAAAATCCCTGGATTAAAATAGAACCACCAGGTTTTACTGCCCTTTGATGCCATTCTGCATTACTCCAGGAATGGTTTAACTCACTTGAACACTACTGGTCTGCTGTGAGTATTTCTTCAGTAGGAGGCAGTAAATATTTGTGAAATACCATGGAATCACTGATTCAGAGCTTTTTGGCAGATCCAATTATTTCATCTATGTAATTAAATCTATATCTTATCTCTGGCCATGCTTTTTTTTTTTTTTTTTTACAATAAGAATTCCTTAAGCAACAACATTTCATTTTAGAAAGTTCATATACTGAGGCATGATTACAAAATTAATTATTAATTTTCTGATAATTTATGTAAATTACCTTTATGAATAACACTTGGGGGTGTATCACTATTTCAATCCTACCTTCTGCCTGTTTGATTTAGCTGCATTTGTTTCCAGATCTGTATCTTCATCTGAAGCAACACTGTCATAATCAGGCTGGTCATTGTCCTGACTTTCACTGCTGTGCTGATTGCTGATGGATTTGAGTATCAGCTCCACATTTTCTGCAGATCAACACATGAAACACATACTAATAAGTGTGGAGAAGAAATGGAAGTTTATAATTTGGAAAAAAAAATTTAGATCCACCTAGGAGGAATGAATGAATTACTGTTCAAAACTTCAAAGTTTTATGGTTTTGTCTTTTTATTTCTTCTAAGTATTTAGGGAAGTTAAAATAAGTGGTGAGACTTGTTTAGTAACTTAATAAAATTCATACAAATTAAAAAACCCGACAGATACACTGGACAAATGGATGTCAGCATGCAAAAAATCCAGGAAAAAATACAGTTTAAAAAGTTTTTTTTTTGTATATTCTCTCCAAAAGGAAAAAATATATGAAAAAAAAAATATATATATATCTCATAATTCAGCTCTGTTGAGGGGCTCTGGGAGTGATTAAACTGCTGAAGAAATGCCTGCAAAGGAGCTGACAAGAAAAGTTCACTCACCTTTGGAACCAGTGAGAGAATTTCCTTGTTGTCTTCGTTTGGCATCACTTAAAATGTCTATAACCAGTGTAGCAAACTCGTGGGCATTAAATCGAGCCAGTTTCTGCCTTCCCTAAATACAGAATAATGCAGGGAGGGAAAAAAAAGTACATCCTGTATTAGAAGAACAGCAGAGTTCCCAGGAAAAACTAAGACTACACACTTGGAGCTAACTATTCAATTACATTTATTGCAAAAATGTGATTTAAAGGGGAAATGTGAAATTATTTTAACCTCTTTCCAAGTAGGAAATGCAGTAAAGCAATATTACTTCAGCCTGCTTAATTCACATGGCTATTAAATTATTTTTACAGTATTAAGATTTCATACCTGATTCCTGGTTGAGGAATATTCAGGATTTACAGGAAGAAAGGGGACCACAGTGGTCTCTGTCACGAGTGTGCTGTGGTTCTGAGTAGCAAGCCAAACTGCTCCAGAGGAAAAAAAAAAAAAGGAATAACCTTCCTGTACTGCTTGACAGTATTTCTTTGCCAAATAAAAGACTGCAATTTCAAACACAAACACAATCAATTCAGAGGAAAGCTTTTCCCCAGAGGGTTGTCTACTTTGTGAAAAACACGAGATTTTTTCAATTAACATCCCCTCCAGGCAATGCAAGACAAAGAAACTCCCCTCAGCAGTAATTGCTGAACACAGAAGCACTGGGACAGAACATGTGCTTGGATTGGCATCTTGTATGTAAAGTGACAATCCAGATTCGTTTTCTCCCATTCCAGAAAGCCTCACTCACCTGCATCTGTTTCCCTCCTGTCAACTTCATCGTACACATCCATGGCAAGTTCTTCAAATAAGTGGTTGCTTAGCTAAGGGTAGAGGAGAATAATTACAGTTTAAAAAGAAATTAACCCCAGTAAGATCTCTGATAGCAGAAAGTAACAGAGAAAATATAAGAGCACAACTCTGCTCTTTTCTCTAGCCTCTGTAATCCATAGAAATGCTCTTTTCTCAGCCTGCACAGGCAGCAGCCATGTATCATCACCCCATTTCTAGGTACAGACCACCATCCTGTTCTACACTCCTCCTTTCCTGGTCAATAGTTTTTGGTTTTTGTTTTTTTTTCCTTTCTCTGCCATCTGACCACAAAAAGATCTTTTGTGTTTGGGGTGAGGCACTGTGGGAATGAGGTTCCAGATGCCACTGGAGATGTGGATTGAATGAACAGTGAAGGCTCATTAAATGTTTGTGTTTCAAGCTGCTCCTACAGCAGATGGGTCAAGAGATACTTGTGCCAGGGAGCCTGAGAGATGAAGTGTAGAGTTTGCCACATCTAGAAAATAGTTTTACTTACAGACTGAAGCTTCTTCTTGGCTGCTTTTGCCAGTTCTGATACATCCAGACTGCTATGAGAATAAGAAGTGATCATTACATCTACAGCATTTCATGGCTTCTACATATCAAAATTGTACATTTTGGTAACTTAGTGATTAAAATGTCACTTCTACCTTAAACCCCATAATATTTCAGTATTTTTAGCATTGTTTTTAACACACTGATGTTATTGGTATTGCTACTATAATATCACAATTAGCATATTATTAAGCTTTCTTTCACATTTTAAAATTTTCAACTGAAAATTAAATAATACCAAAAAATGTGAATACCCACAGGTTTTTACCCACACAATTTTTAAGTTACTGAAGTTTTTCACAGAAATTTTGCAAGCAGGAGGTTGGACAGTGGTTTACTTACAGCCGTCTAATTTCCAGTTGCACAGCAATAAAAGAGGAACAGGAGCTTAAAATTAGTACTTGATACTTCTTATATAAATATGATTTCATTGATCATAAGCAAAAGTTAAAAGCATTACAAAAATCAGGAAAATACTCAATTGGTCCTTAAATTATTTCCACAGTCTGTTTCCTAGGAATTCCCCATGTGTGTTCCCAGAAATGTCTCACCTTCTCCCTGCATTTTGATAAATACAATCAGCTTGTATAATTTTCTGATTTTGTTGATATCCCAATATTCTTTCTATGAAAAAAAAAGCTTTCAACACTAATAAAGGCAAACATAAAAAAGTTCAAATGGCAATAAGCTTAAAAGGTGTTTCAGAAAGGAAATAAAACTTAATTACTGGGGGTTTTTTTAGACATGTGATGGAATCAGCAACTTACCTGTCTGCCATCTGAGGTATAACAAAGTGCTGCCCATTTTTGTGCTCTAGAGTTGAAAACAAATTGCATTTTACAAGATTGGTACTGGCCTACAGTTTTCAATAAGCATCAGGCAACACAAAATAACTTAATCTTGCATGTAATTAATTACTCAATTTCTAATTACAGGCAACTAGGCAAGTTATAAAAAAATGCTCATGCCAAGATTTCCAGGTGTTATCAAATATTCCAATTAAGGCTTATCAGTTGTATTGAAATTCCATTAAAAAAGAAAATTAAGTTCTAACACAGGTACCTTTATGGCTACAAATCTATAAGTGTCCCTGTGTTCAAAAGGCACTCACTTAACAGAACACTCCCCTGCTGTTGCATTTCAATTAGAAGAAACTACTTGGAAGGGTTTTTACAGTGTATAAAGAACATGTAATTGTGGAAAATCAGGAAGGAATTCTGGTTTTAATTTATGTCTATTTAAAACCCTGCAGTTTTATCCCAATTTTAAATGCATCATCCCTAATCTTGCATCTTACACTTTCTTTGCTTCCGTGTAATTTATGTAACACTTGAATATTTTGGAAGGGATACAAAAAGTGCAGTGCACAAATAAGACACAGCACATTCTGAATGTCCTGTGCCTGACAGTTTCAGGTCTGAGGGTGCAGGTGTTGTGCTCACCTGGTTTCCTGCCACAGAGGTAGAAAGCCAGCCTGTCTGTGAGCTCGTACTGGATCTCCACCAGCCTCTCTGCCAGCTCGTGGTGCCCCCCTTGCCTGCTCACACACAGGGACAGGGGACAGTCAGTGACACACAGAAATGAGCAGAGAAACAGACTTGGTACAAGCCAACACTGCATGTGTTTGATGAACCAACCCATCACAGACTCAGAGCCTGGTTCCACCCCGTGTGCCCCAACCCATCTGGGACATTGCTACAGCAACTCCCCAGCGAACCCTCACTCCTGGAGCCTGAACTTGCACAAACTCTTCTCTAATTAATTCCTGTGAGCTTTAGATTGGCACAGCCTGTGTCACTGGCATCATAGCTGATGTCTCAGGCATCCAGAGCACAGGCTGTGATATGATGAAAATACTTATTCCTCATTTTTATTCATTCACTCTTTCTGGAAAAAGTATTATTAGCATTTAAGAGACAAATTATTTCAGGACAGGACATATTATTTATCTTAGCAGGTCCATTGTGTGATTTATGGATATCAGAGATTCCTACCTTGCATAATCAACTGGAGTTTTCCCATTGGAATCTTGTGTGCCAGGATCAGCACCATAAACTGCCAACAGTTCTGCTTGCAGAGTCTGTCCTGCCTTAGCAGCAACGTGCAGTGGGGTGTTTCCCTTCTCCTGCAAGAGATGAAGGAAAAATATCTACTTAACCAACAGGTCTGAATAGAAGACTGAAATACAATGTCAATCAGCTGAAATGAGTATAAATAATATGAACTGGAATTGATTGCATATGAAAACAATGAAAAAGTGTTCCTACAGGATGAAAGAAGTTGGCTTGAGCTCCCAAGGAGAGCAGTCGCAAACAGGTCTCCAGATTCCCTGTCCTCACACTGGAATGGAGTTGCTGAAAAAGAAGCAAAATTATATTTAGCACAGCAGCAACAATTGTGATTCAGCAGTTGTTTTTCAGCCACGCTTTGAGAAACAAGAGTATGCAGAGCTCTCACTACAGCTCTTTTGTGTAAAGGGTTTTCTCCAAGTTCACCTCAATTAATGCCTCTTAATCATCACCTCCGGTGATAACCACAAAAAAGGGCCTTCAAGTTGAAGTCAAGCTTTATTTATTTATGTGATAATGCAGAAAACAAGAAACAGTTAAGGCAAAAGCAAGTCACTGAGATTTGCCTGTGCTGTCCAGGAGCACTGACCTTGCTGAGATCCTTGGCAGTGACACTGTCGTCCTCCCGGCACGGCAGGCGATGCACAAACGCCAACATCTGATATTTAGCTCTGATGAACTCTGCTTTGTTGGGACTGCAAAGAGAAATCCAGGCAACAAGAAGGGAAAGGAAAGAAATATTAGTGCTTTTATAAGTAATACAGATGCTCCAGAATAAGAAAAATTTCACAAGTGAAGATTGAATCAGAGCTTTTCGTGTTGCTGGTGGTAAAGTTAGGCATGGAAAAATATTTTCACTAAAAAACAACCCAGTGCAGATTGTCTGACCATACAGAGAAAACGTCTGTTACAGCCATCAAATATCTGCAGACTGTAGCATGTGGTGTCTGTTTCTTAAAAGAAATACAGACTTTAAAATCATGCCAACTTAAGATCTATACTTACTCTATACAGTTATTTACATTTTAAAATGAAGCAACAAAGGGACAAAAATCTCTGAAGTTTTATTTAATTCCTCAACCAAACTGCATTTTTTTGGACCATTCAGTTAACTGAAGCATATGACAAAGAAAAGTCCTTTGATTAAAGGGCAAGCAAAGGTCCTCACTATACAACAGGAATCATAATTTAGAGAATTCAAGCGCTGAATTCCTATTTCTGCAATAAATTAAAAAAAATAATACTTGGAAATAAAAGAAAACCCTACTAAACACACACATGTTACTATGGATTCCTTGTTATCCTGTCACTGCTGAATAAAATAATCTCAGTTGTAAGATAACAATTCTGCATTTCCCACTTACTGCACTTTATCCTGCGGGCTGGCCTTGCGCCGCCCGCTCATCACGGAGGCAGGGTCCAGCAGGGAGTGCTCCCAGATGGAATTAGCACCATTGTTGTACAGAGTTTCCACCATCTGAAAGCCAGAACACACAGACATTTGGCTTCTGGATGCACTAACCAACTATCTGTAATTATTTTCAAGCAGGTATCAAGCCAACAGCTTCCCACTGGGTGTGCCAGCATCTGTAACCTGTTGGGATATCATAACTGGGCACGTGCTTAGGATGTTATGGAATGTAGTGGAATGTAGTGAGAACCCCCTTAAAATTCTCTGCTCTTCCCAACAGCACCTCCAGTGAAAAGAAAATGCAGGTTGAACCAGATCTACTGCAGAATTGTGAAAGAAAAGTTGAAGTGATCTTCCAAAACAAAGGCATCAAATTCAAAATGCAAAGATAATTCTGACTTTAGTGGTCCACCACAACAAGAGAAACAAAATGAGAATAATTAAAAAAAACAAAGCTTAAAAGGGCCAGCCCTCTCAAAAAATATTCAGTGATTTAAATTACATTAAGAGCCATCATATCTGGTTTTAATGGAGGGAGAATTTTGCTCTGTACCTGCAGCAGGGTTGGAGGCCACGGGGTGTGTTTGAGGTGCCTCACTTGGGAGATGTGACGGCCCAGGCTCCTGTGCACACTGCAGCACTCGTCACAGATCAGGATCCCCCTGTTTATGGATGCCCAGCAAGGATCTGTGAAAGAAGCCATCCATTTTAACACAGGAAGCAACATGACCTTGGATTGCAAAAGCAGAGTCTAAAATGAGCAGCTCTGCCTTTTAACCTTTCCCTGCTTAGCCACTGGGTGAGCCTGTGAATGTTCCAGCCTTGCTGGGGCTCTGGATGCTGGGGAAATGGGGAACACCAGTCCTGGCACTCACAGGGGATGTGGGATTTCAAGGACAGTCAGAAGATCTGCAGAGGAAATTTGGGAAAAAGCCCCACTGCTTGAAGTTCTTCTTGTGAAAATACTTTCCTTTCTAAACATAACAGGACATTGAATTTATCACCACCTTGAAGTGCTTTGCTTGTTATTTTGTGGACTCCCACAAAAGTATTCCTAAGAACAGTGCCTACCTGCTCTTTGAAAAAACTCTGTTTTAGTTTTTTTTTTAAACTTGCCAAAAAATCTTTTTTAAAAACACCAAATCTACACACATAAAGTTGCCACAGCACTCAGGCTTTCCCCCCTGCTACTCAGTTTTCAGTTCTATATTATAACAATGTCTTTTAAATTTTCCTTTAAATAATAAAAACACACAAGAGTGTCATAATAAAGAAGGATACATATGTGCCAAGTCAAAGGCTCAATAAAATACAAAATTCTCAAGCAAAATAACTTCATCTCCCACCAGATCTGAACTGAACCATCTATAAGCAGCCCAGAAAGAAAACTGATGGGAAGAGAAGTAGTAAATAATATATATGAGTTATTATGTAGCTTCAAACATCAAAAGGCATAAAATCAAGTAGGAATGGTACATTAGGTTGAAACAATAAATGCCCATGGGACACCAAACAGGTCCCTCGGCTGCTCAGAGCTCAGTCTCCAGAAGAAATTCCAATTCTTGTCAGTGACACGTGAAATTCAGCGTGCCAGAACCCTGCAAGAACAGGCAACTGAGCAGCCAGAGCTTCAGACCTAGCACATCCCAGGAGAACAAAAAAGGAAATCAAGATCTCTTTTATTTTGGAAAAATCTTAATTTCAAATGCAGAGGTCAGTTTGAGGCCAAATAAGCAAGTACAAGGCGAGCCTGGTATCTGATGACAGAATTTCTGAGTCCTGTCAGAACACATCTGAGCACTGGTGCATCACATGGAAAAGTCTCCTCTGACCCACGCAACAAATGGACTGAATCCTGCAAATGAGATGTGATCACAGCTGTGGTTTCTGAGCTGAGCTGATGATCTGGGTGTGCTGCAGGCAATGCAGGCAAACCTGTCAGAGCCACAAGGGACAGGAGCATCTCCTGACCCACCAGAACCAGCCCAACCCCGGACCAAATTAAAGCAGGTGAGACTAAAAAAAAAAAATCAATTTGTTAAAAATCTAATTACAACAAGCACATCAAACTCCTTGTTAAATCATTCCATTATTCAACAACTTTAACATCCAAGAAGAAAAAGAATAGCAATGGAGTGAGATGGATTTGTGGCAACCTAATGACCCAAACTGAGGCAGCCTTCCAGATTAATGAGCCTGGTCCCTTCTTGTTAGAGAAAATCCCATCACACACGGATGGGATCCTCAGGGATCTTTTCCCTTGCCCATTTCCAGGCTGCATGTGAGCATTGCTCAGCATTATCAGCAGTCAGCACTGGGGGTTTTCTTTACCTCCACCTCAACACCCAATGCCCGTGGATATTTCAGGTTTAAGTTTAATGCAATGAAGTGTCTGTCCTGGAATTTTTAAGAGAAATCTAATTATGGACTCGATCAGAATATGTTTTAAGCTGGAACCAAAATACACAGAATCCCAGAATCACTGAGGCTGGAAAAGATCTCTGAGCCCATCGAGTCCAACCTGTGACTGATCATTCCCTTGTCACCAGCCCAGAGCAGTGAGAGCCATGTCCAGGAATTCCTTGGACACCTCCAGGGATGGGGACTCCAAACCTCCCTGGGCAGCCCCTTCCAGTCCCTGACCACTCTTTCCATGAGGAAATTCCTCCTGATGTCCAACCTGACCCTCCCCTGGCACAGCTTGATGCGGTTTCCTCTCATCCTGTCCCCGTTCCCGGGGGCTCTGCTCCCAGGGAATCGAGACAGGATGAGAGGAAACTGCATCTCTCCTGTCAGGGAGTTGTGCAGAGCCAGAAGGTCCCTCCTGAGCCTCCTTTTCTCCAGGATGAGCCCCTTCCTCAGCTCCTTCAGCCACTCCTGGTGCTCCAGCCCCCCCCCCCCAACTCTGTTCCCTTCCCAGCACACGCTCCAGCCCCTCCATGTCTGTCCTGGAGAGAGGGCCCTGGAGCTGGACAAAGCAATTGAGGGGTCTCAGTGCCCAGCACAGGGGTGGTGACAGCCTGGCCCTGCTGCCCACGCTGGTTTTGATAGCAAAGACAATTGGGGAGAAGCTGCAGGGCCGGGCGGGCGCTTTCAGGAACCTGCAGGGTGGTTCAAAACAGGAAGCGTGAGATGGAGACAAGCCCGGCTGTGGGTTTGAGAAGTGAGCTCCTGCCTCAGGATAGGAAGTGCAGCACAAGAGCTCCTGTAAAATCACCCCGTGTCAAAGAAAACCCTCCAGGCTCTGCCGCTGAGACAAAGGGGGCATTGATGAGGTTCCAGGGGAAGCACTAATTAATGCAGGTGCCAGGTGCCTGTGCTGCAAAGGCTGCAGCCCCTCCTGACACAGCCCCCCTGCACCCACTGACAAACCCTCTGTAAAGGAAGGGGTGGGTTTATTTTATTTACAAAAAGATTAAATTAAGATTTCTTTATCTATGTGGATAAGCCAGAGGATTTCTTGTAAATAAGTAAAGACCCATCAGTGCTCTAATGTCACAATACAAGGCCAGGTTACAGGATTACCCCGACAGTGATTCTGATACCCCGAGGAGCTTAAGGAACACAATTCACACAGCTTTATCTCTGAGCCAGAACACCCCTGATGTGTAAAAAGCATAGATAGGCTACCTTGTATGATAGGGACAATTACCTGCCCCAGAGACACCAGCTCCTTTTATTGTAAAATCAAATTTCTACAGGGATACAAGTAGAATCCCAGACTGGTTTGGGCTGGAGGCAGCTTAAAGCTCACCCAGTGCCAATCCCTACCATGAGCAGGGACACCATCCATTGTCCCAGGTTGTTCCAAGCCCCGTCCAACCTGGCCCTGGACACTTCCAGGGATGGGGCAACCTTCTCTGGGCAACCTCTGCCAGAGCCTCACTACCCTCACAGGGAAGTACTCCTTCTGTAAAAAGAAAGAAGTGACTTCCTGGAAGTTAATTTGGAATTTTTATCATTTTTTTAAACATAACTCAGATTTAATAAAAGTTGTTCTCCTCTCTCCCACATCCTATCTTCTGCCAATTCAAGTGTTATCCACGTTACAGCGTTTTAATTCATTTCAGTGCGTGTATAGTTTATTAATTATACTGGAAGAATGTGCCCAGAACACAAACAGCAAAAACTAGCGAGACAGAAAAGATACAGACAGAACAAACACACGGAGCTGATGAAATAAGGCAGGACAGTTTTAGACACAGGAGCAGCAGAACTACAGATGGCCAGGAAACGCAACAGCCTTTCTAATGACAAGATCTGTTTCCACAATAAACTCCCAAACTGATCTGCAGCGGGATATTTGTCAGCCCAGAGCAGACGCTGCTCCCTGAGCGTCTCCAGACACCTGAGCACAACTTTCCTTGGAAGTCTGGGACACCTACACCCACACCCGGCCGTGGGACAACTCCCCGCTGATCTCGGGAGTACGGGAATGGATGAAGAGCTCCGAACCCAGCCGCGCTCTCGCCTTCCCAACTCCCCCAGAGCAGCCCCGCTCCCTCGCAGTGACACATTCCCAACCTCCGCCCTCCTCCCACCTTTCAGCCCCGTGACTGGAAGGTGGATTTCTGTCAGCTTTCCTCCTTCCTAAGCCGGGGAGCTCCTTTCATGCCGTTGGAGGTCTACGGGATATTCCCCGGAGCTCTGCCTCCCCCGGGCTCGGGAGGGGCGGCGGTGCCGGCGGGACCCGGACACTCGGGACACGGAGTTATATCCCAGCCCTGGAAGTGTCCCAGGCCAGCCAGGACGGGGCTCGGAGCAACCCGGGCTCTTGGAAGGTGTCCTGCCCATGGCAGGGGGTGACCGGGAGACGCTTTAAGGTTCCTTCCCATCCAAACCACCCCGGCCCATCACAGGTGCAGCGGCGGCCGCTCCGAGGCGACGACACCCAGGGGCCAGCCGCGTCCCCGCGGCCCCCGGCCCGAGAGGGGTTCTCAGGACGAGCCCACGCGGTGCCGGTGGCGGTGCTGTGCCTACCCTGAGCGCTGCAGTCGGCGCAGACCTCGCTGCTCCTCAGGCGCTTCGCCATCGCGGGACCGGCGGCAGCGGCGGCAGCGGGGCCGGTAACGGGCCCCGCCAGCCCCGGGCCGGGCCCGCGCATGCGCGCCGAGCCACTCTGTGCCCCTCCGCATGTCGCCCGTACTGCCATCTTTATTCCTGGCAAGGGAGCCTGCCTTAAACCGAGCTCTGGCTCAGCAGAGCAGCACCGAGCTCTCCCGCCCGGGGCCGCGCCCGCCCGCCCGCTGCGCCCGGGTGACAGGAGAGACGGGGCTTCGGGAGCCTGGTGGAAGAGGCCGCTGTGCAGCAAGCCCTGCCCTTACCCGCCATGGCGGGCGGGAGAGCGAGACCAAGGCCGGGCGAAGGCGGGGTGAGAGCAGCCAGCGCTGAGCGCTCCCCCCGCGCGGAAGGGAATGGGACAGCTGCGGGCGGGACGTTCCATCTATCCGCCCGCAGAGGGGGACGGGGAGCAGCTTCCGTTTTCCGTGCGGTTGTCCGTGGCGGTGGAGTGCGGGGGACCGCGAGGAACGCCCCTGCTCCGACAGCGCTGTGGTTCGCCCCAGCCGTCCCCGGAGGAACAGGGAAGAGGGACGGGGACGGCTGAGGGGGTGAGAGAGGGGAGACTCTCGGAGCGGGGCTGAGGGGGCACCGGGAGGAGACCCTCGGGAGCGGGGAGCTACGAGGGGCACCAGGAGCAGGGGGGATCTCTGTGGTGGGGTTTTGCATGGGGCTCCCCTTGGAGAGGGGTGAAGGGTTCATAGGGGATTGTGGCCCGGGCTTGCACATACACACACACACACCTGGTGGGTCAGGTGGGTGCCAGGAGAGATGAGAAGCTGAAGGGATCAGGGCTTGAGTAACTCGGGGTCTTCAGCATCCAGAGGGGGAAGAGTGAGGGGCCCTGGCTGCCCCTCCCCAGGTGTGTGCCGGGATGAGCTCCCCAGGCGAGGCCAGCAGCGCCTTCCCCCTCCACGTCCTGGTCTGGAATAACGACTACAGGCGCCTGGACGAGGAGCTGCAGGACAAGGTAACGGGGAGGCCGGGCCCTGAGGGGGGCTGCTGGGGGGCCTGGTGGCCCCAAAAGAGCTTGTGCCACAGTGCGGGGCTTGGTAGTCCTCTCTCGCTGCTGTACCAGGGAGAAGCATCCTGGTGGTACTGCCAGGAGCGTTCGCTGGGCTTGAGGGATCCCTGCGCTTCGTTACCTGTTTATTTGTGGTGTGGGAGTGATGTAAGGAGGTGTAGGAATATACTTTTAATGTTAAATGCTAAACGCTGGCTTCCCATCTGTAAAGCTTTGCTCTGAGCATTCCAGTGCAGCTGCAAAGTAGCTCTTTGGAGGATTTAGGAGTGATGGACATTAATTTATTCATTAAAGCAATAAATAGCGTTTATCTTAATGGGAAGTCAACGTGCAGCAAAGTTGGCTGCTGCTGCTGCTGCTGGACATCAAACCAGCCTCCACCTTGCTGAGCACTGTCAGTTCTCATAGATTTGTCACTGCCCAAGATTGAGGGCAGAGTTTTTATATTGGTTGGAATGTTTTCAGCATCTCTGGTAAAAAAAAATGGATCATTGTTCCATGCTGGAGAGTAGAAAGCACAAAGCTGTCCCCTTTCTGGGACATGATGACGTAAGGAAACAGCCTGAAAGCTGCAGCAGAGCTCGAGCAGCAAAAATCCTTCTGGCTGAGCTGCCGTGGAAAAGCTCTGACAGGGGCTAGAGTGAGGTACAGTTAATAAGCAGAGCTGATTAATTAATTATACCTGACACCACAAGTACGTGAACCCAAGACCAGCTGTGCTGCCTCCTGGCTGTCACCTGCAGCTCTAACAGTGCACCTGACTTACTAATTCCTGCGTAGAGCATGTTCCTGCCCTGGTTTGGAAGAATCTTTGGAATGCAGTCACTTTTTATCTAATTTTTGTCACCTTATGCATTAACAAAATCTTTTAACCTCACTGGCACGTTGCTCTTGTGTGTTTATTTCTGCCACCTGTGAGAGGTTGTGGTTAAATAGGGATTGCTCAGCAGCTCCCACCTGTGGAATGCTGCTTCCTCCCTCCATTCCCTGTGGAAACCAGCAGCGTGTGAAGCTGGACTGTCTCTTATTTCCTTTACCTGCTTTTAAACACCACCTTTTTTATTTTTTTAAAGTATTCCAAAGATATCTTTCCCTCTGCTTCTTTGGGATGAGCTTCCTGCTGCTGCAGGGATGCCTGAAGGGATCGAAGCCACTTCCCAGCTGCAGCTGGAGTGGCAAACAGGGTCGGGCATGTGGGGACCAGGGAACAGCAACAGAGACAGTGGGGAGGGACCCTTGGAGTCCTTTACACGTTGGTGCTGCAGTGTTGGAGCTGCAGGAGGTGGGGAAGCAAATTAATTAATGTTCCACCCCAGAAGTGAAGAGAAGATGCTTTAAAGCGAAGCTTTCCCACTCTGTGTGAGATATTCTGACTTGAAGCTGTCAGATAACGCTGTTAACGTGCATAATAACCTTCCTTTCTCATTCTGCTATTGACTTTCCCCTTTTCCTTTAGTTATAGATGCTCTTCTGTTTCAAATCTCTAAGCTAATAGTGAAAAATGTGTAAGGTATGAGTATGTTGTGCTTGCATGTTTTGGATATTTGTGCCTGTGTAGTTTTATTTTTTTTATTTTAGTGACGTATAGAAAATGCCCTCACTCCTCATTGTGCTGTGTGTGCCTTGTGAAACACCATCTGCTTCTGTCCTTTCCAAAAGTGCTGTCCAAAATCCGTGTTGTATGCCCTGTTGCCTTTTTTTTGCCTTTTCCCCCCATTTTGTTGTACAGTTTAAACCCTCTGTGGGGTCTCAGGCTCTCAGCCGTCCGTGGGGTGATGCACACGGATGAGAACTCCCATCTCTTCCTGAGCCTTCTGGGGGGAGACAGAGGGGAAATAATGACAGGAAAAGAATTGAGAGGCATCAACAAGAGCTCCTGTCCTACAGTTTTTGGGTCATTTCATAGGCCCCCTTCTGCTTCTCCTTTTATTCACGTGGAGAAGCGAGACAGCCCCGCAGAAAGGGTGGTGCGGTAGAGTTTGGGAGCAGATCCGCGGGAATGGCAGGGAATATTGACTCCTGGATTAGCCCTGTGTTTGTGCAAGCCCTGATGAGCTGTGTTATTTCTCTCTGGGACACTGACAGGATGTTGACCAGCAGGATCCACGGGGCCGGACCTTGCTGCACTTGGCTGTTTCCTTGGGTTATATAGAATCTGCCAAGGTCCTCCTGCAGCACAAGGCAGACGTGACCAAGGAGAACGCGCAGGGATGGACGGGTAAGGACAGCCTGGGGAACAACAACCTTGTGATTCTTTCAGTAGCTGATGTTCTTTGGTTTTATGTGGAGTTCTGGTCAGTAAGCAAAGTGACACGAGGCTGTGGTTGGGTTTCTTCCAGTTTTGCACGAGGCTGTCAGCACAGGGGATCCAGAGATGGTCCAGCTGATCCTGCAGCATCGGGACTACCAGCAGACCTCCATGACCCTCGGAGGAGTTCCTGAGTTACTGCAGAAAATTAACGAGGTAATGATTTATTGAAGTGCCAGCTCTCACTCCAGACTGAAATCACTGCTTGAATTCTCATTCAAGTAGTTCAGTTAATTGAACTATTGCAGTCACCTGGGCAATTGTGTTTTGTTCCAACCTGTGTATTCCACAGTGCTGAGGGATATGGAGGCTTTTCCTTGACTTTATTTGAATCCTTTGTCATGTACTCCAACATTGGAGGCTGAATCTTGAAGGCATTACTGTCCCTCCAGTAAAACAAGGAAGAACAGCTCCCCAGAAAGCAGCAGGGCCGGGGCAGTGCCTTTGTTTGCTACTTTCAATTTCAGTTTTAGCATCTGCTTATCATTTTTCCAGTTCTGCTCTTGGTTTTTTTTTTTTTTCCTTTATCTGATATAATTCTCAGGAAATGCTGCACTGAATGTCAAACTATTTGAGGTATTCATCAGGTGTTTTCCTTCTGCAGACTCCTGACTTCTATGTGGAAATGAAATGGGAATTCACTAGCTGGGGTAAGAATCCTGCTCCTTGTTACCAATTCCAGGCTGTAAAAATGAGTTACAAATGTCCCACAACACAGGCAGGGAAATATCCGCTCCCCGGAATCCTCCATCTCAAAGTGACCTCTTGTGCTTTTGTTGCACAATTATTCTTTGTTTCCTGTTTTTTTTGGTTGGTTGGTTTTTGGTAGTGGAGAATTTAGCTGTTGTTGCAATTGCTGAAGACTTTTCTTGGGTTTTTTTTTACCTGTCCCTGGCCGTCCACACAGAAGTGATCGTGTGTCATCTGTGGATGCACTGGCTGTTTGGGAAGTACCTGCTTTTTCCCTGAAAGGAATGAACACTAGGCCTCACAGCTGACTAAGTATTTCAAATATCAAACTATTAGACTATCAGGCATGGGGTTTATGCCACTTCACACCTTTCAGTCTGAACAAATATCTTCTTCCTTTTGATATTCATCTTTAAATTAGGCCGGTTTTGCCCTAAGGTGGTTGTTCTTAAAGCTAAAGAGGATCAGTATCTCACCTCCTCTGGAATGACATTCCCAGGAGTGAGCAATCCTTGTGCTTGAGTTCAATTCCTCTGTTTTGCACTTTTTTCCCTTTCCATTTCTCCCAGTGCCCCTGGTTTCCAGGGTGTGCCCGAGCGACGTGTGCCGCATCTGGAAGAGCCGGGCCAAGCTGCGCGTCGACATCACCTTGCTGGGCTTCGAGAACATGAGCTGGGAGAGGGGCAGGAGGACTGTCATCTTCAAGGGAGAAGGTAAAGAGTTCACCTGTCTGCACCACTGATCCCCAAATACTGTGTGAGAAAACAGTGAGAAATCCTGATTTTACACAAAAACGTTTTATGAAGGTTTTATGCTTACATTCGAGATACTGTTTTATGGTGGTTTAACTTCTTTGCTTTGAGTAAATCTGAGGTAAAAATTTGGTGATAGGGCTAAAATTTCAGTATTTTACTGTTTTCCTCCTTCTTTTCTGCTGCCCTACATATAAAAAATAATTTTAGTTTCATCTCCAAGTTTGAACCTAGCTGAATGCAGAAAGACCTGGGTTGGATATACCCCTAGCTTTTCACCCTGGAACACTTGCTGAGTTTTTTTAACTTGAAATATGCCTTTTTTCCTCCAGACACTGGTGGCTGGGCAGAGCTCATTGAGATCAACCATGATGAGAAGTTTGTCACAACAGAGAGGTTTGAGATCTCCCAGCACATGAAGCGTTTGACGCTGGGATCGATGACGCCCAAGAGGAAAGATGTGGAGAGGCGTCTCACAACTCCAATCATCAGCACGTGCCTTGATACCAAAAACATTGCTTTTGAAAGGTAAGACAGAGAGTTTCTCTTAGCAAATAAACATTTTGATGTTGTCTGAAAAAAATCTTTAATGACAAACTCGCAAAAGCTTTGATTCTGAAATTACTTCAAGCTTCACAAATAGCTAGGTAAAGAAATTTGGGTTGGTCAAATCACCACTGTTGCTTTCAAAAGGTTCCCAGTTGAAAGAAATCATTGGCAGAAAACTTCCAATTTATCATATTAGCAGGACAGAATCATTAAGGTTGGAAAAGGCCTGTAAGACTGAGTCAACTGCTCACTGCAAATTTGCATTTCACCCAAGTCCACCTGCTGGAATTGATGGACAAGAACTCGGATTTAGTAACAAAGAAGTCTCTCACATGAGTACTTTAAGTAAATGTGCACAGTGTGTCTTTTAACAGACACACATTTGTCTTTCTTCAGTACTACACCTATTTATCCAGGTATCTGGGATTAATAATCTGTCAAATGTTGTTTAAAATGAGGTTTAGAAGAACTAGCTGGAGGGTTGTGTAGAAATGCAGCTGTGTAGACACTTGTGGTGTTCCCTTTTTGTCAGAACCACATCTGGATTCTGGGTATGGAGGACAGAAAAATCAGAAGGTGTCAATGGTTATGAAGCCAAGGTAAAGCCTGTTCTTAAAATCTCTTGGAAATGCCTGTCTGGTGTTGAGGTTGGTTCAATTAGATCTGTGTACATGATGTTTTACTGGGGAACTTTTTTTTTAACCTGTGATGCTGCTTGGTTTTTGTCCCTGTATTTTTTGTAAGGTCTACATGGCAAACAACGTGAACGTGATCACACGGATCAGAACGGAACATTTAACAGAAGAGGAGAAGAGGAGATATAAAGGTATCTTCCCCATAGGAAAATTTGGAATAAACAGATCCCTTTGGCTGTCTGACACCTCCTCTGTGTCTGAAGAACAGGGCAGACAAACAAGGAAATTCTCTTCTTGCTGACTTTGCCCTGTTTTTCTTTGATGTGTTCTGTGTCCGAGGCAGCTCATTATTTCACTCTTAACCTACAAATGAACCTGGTTTTATCCCAGCTGTATTTAGAGGAAAGAAAACCCCTCAAATCTATTGAAAGTTTACTGACAGTTTTGAAAGACTGCACTTTTCTCTGGAATGTATTCCTGCCCTTACTTCACTTTGGCCATGGATACAAGATTCACAGAGGCATTGTTTGCTTGGAAGTTTTTGTTTTGGTCTGCTCATTTCTTCTGGTATTTGAATTAAAGGGTGACCAGCCAGTAACTTTATATGGAATTTCTCCTACCCTTAGGCCACTGAAGCACTGGGACTCAAGTGTCTGTTAATCATAAAAACCCCTGAAAAGCTTAGCTCAATTCTGTGTGTTGTACCTGTTTTACACCATCAGCTGTAGGTCCTGGGCTTGCTGGAGGTCTGAACAACCTCCATTTGGGTGGGAAGCCTGGCCTGAGTGCCAATTTTACTGCTAATTAATACTAATGGCTGTTTTTGTTTTCTCTCCTGTTACCTGAAGCTGACAGGAACCCTCTGGAATCATTCCTGGGGACAGTGGAGCATGAATGTGGTGCTCCGGTGAGTGTCTGATGTCAGCACAGGTCACTGTGCCAATAGGAATTCCTGGTGTGTGGAATTAGAAACCTCTTTTTTCCTTAGTTTGGCAGCAGTTTTGATTATGAGGTTTTAATTTCCCCTGAGGATGTTTTTGTTTGGTTGGAAATAGGTGAACTTTAAGACCCCTTCCAACCCAAACCATTCCATGATTCCTCGTGGCTTTAGAAGCTCCCTTGTTTCTAAACTGCAAAAGAACAGTGGGTAATGGATTTGCTGGCTCTCTGTCAGGATGGCATTGCACATTTACAGGGATTTAGAGATTTTGGGTTCAAATTCTCCATCAAAGTTTTGACTTTAATAAAGGATTTGGAGCCTGGACATGGTGTGGCTCATGTGTGTATTTCTGGTTGGGTTTCCAGCTTTAAAGTATCTAAGTAAATTTTTCCTGTTTCTAAAAAGCTTGGAGATTTCAAACCTCAGTCAAACCAGTCTAAAACAGCTGGTGTTCATGGCTGTGTGTCACTGTGTCTGAAATAGGGAAGGAGTTACTTCACAAAGGGTGAATGAAAGTTCCTTGTAGTAGCCACTGTCTGTTCAGTACTTTTTAGGTTGTTTTTTTCCTCTCTCTCCTTCTAGAGTACATCCAGGACAACAGAGTATGCTGCAACCAACAATCCCACTGATATTACTCTGGAGGAATACTTCAACCCAGAATTTGATTTGAATGGCAGAGACATAGGAAGACCAAAGGAAGTCACTGTTAGAACACAGAAGTGAGAAATACCATTTTAACTATTTCTAGTTTGTCTCTTCCCAGTTATCTAATCCTTGGAAACCATTTTTAAAAATAAGCAATGTGGTTTTCCCCCTAGTTTTCACAATTAATCAGAAGAGAGATATTGAAGTATTCAGCTATAATCTATTTTTAATTTCACTGAGTCAAAGCAAACATTTGGACTGGTGCTATAAATTGTTAGTAACCTCCTGTCACTGCCCAACTGCCTGTTTTGCTTTGCATCTCTTCCTAAACTGTGAATTTAGGATGTTTTTATCCTATTTTGTCTTTTAAGATTTAAAGCAACCTTGTGGATGAGTGAAGAGTTCCCCTTGTCTCTTATGGAACAAGTCACTCCAATCATTGACCTGATGGCCAGAACCAGTGCTCATTTTGCCAGACTTAGGGATTTCATCACTCTGGAATTTCCACCAGGATTTCCTGTCAAAATCGGTAAAATTTAGCAATTTTTATTGTAACATCTTGTCCATTTTTTTTTTCTTTTGGTTTTGCAATATATTATTTATAAAAAAACCCAACCACATTGGCCTTTTACTCATCTCACTGCTACCTAAAACGTTTTTTGTACATCTGGAGTCAATCCAAAAATATCCTTTTAAAGACAATGTAATTTCTGTGAGAAGGAGCTGTTGTCAGCCCCTTTCCTCTTAGCCTCAGTGCCTTAAATTTGGCAAACCTTAGAGAGAGCTTAAAAATAACTAAAGCCACCTTCTTGGTGAAGTGAGTTCCTCTGTACTTTGTCATTATAGGAGGCTGTTGTGGGATATATCCCTTAAATATTTAAAGTTTGATGTGGGTGTGGAAGCAAATAGGGGCTCTCATTTTGACAGAAATCTTGTGCTCTTACAGAAATTCCCCTCTTTCACGTGCTGAATGCCCGAATTACTTTTGAAAATGTCAACAGCTGCAGGACAGCTGAGGCAACCTCTCCTGGAGGTGCACAGAGTGATGCAGGTAAGGGGTGGGAAGGTGCAGGGATCTCACATTTTTACATCCCTGTCCCTGGAATGCACAGAGGAGAGAGAAGCTGAACTGCAGGGAATGGAACAGGGGGAGCTGCATTGTGGTACTGCAGCAACGTTCATCAGCATCTTTTCAGTTACACCTTGTTACAAACAGGGCACAGTGTAATTTTTTAACTTTATTTGGCTTCTGTAGGTGCTAATTTCGAGGTTGATCAGTCGGTGTTTGAGATCCCCAAATCCTACAACATCCAGGATGATGGCAGGAACATCCACGTGCAGGATGAGGATAATGAGATCATGCAGTTTGCCATCCAGCAGAGCTTGTTGGACACTGCTGCAGATAAAGTGAGTGCTGGGCTCTGTGCAGTGGCAGCTTGGGCAAGGATTGTGCAGCAAGAGCTGAAAGAAACCAGTGTAGGATCATTTCTTTAAGACCTTAGCAAGTAAAAATAATGGATTTCAAAGTAGAAATAAAGGTGGTTTATGGGTTATTTTCAGTGAGTTACTCTGCAGATCTGGTAACTGCTGTGGATTTATCTCTTCCCCTATCTGTAGGAATTGGGGGTGCATTCCAATGGAGAAGTTGCATATTCCTCAGACCTCAATATGCAGTATCAGAGGTAAGTACCTGTTTTTCACATCAAACCAGGTAGTGACAGAGCAAAAATACCCCGAGCAGTAGCATGAAGCAATTTGGCAATTTTTTTGGTGTATATGAGTAGCAAATGCACAAAACTCGAGATATCTTCTTGTGCTTCTTCCAACTTTTCCAAGAAACAAGAACTCCAAACTGGGCCTCCCTAGTTTATGTTGTGTGGGTCTTGTGGGGCTGGTCTGTGCACACAACAGCTTCTTTACCCAATATACAAACCCAGTCCTTCTCTTCTGCTCTTAAAACTCTGAATTTGATCCCTCTGCATTGTACATTTGGTTATTAGAGGCTGCACACTTCAAGGCAGCTCTTTCTTTTCAAAATCCTTTTGTAATCCTTAAAAACATAGATTTAATGGACACTTGAAAAATGGGCTCTGGTGTCTGTGGAGTCTTTCTGCAGTTAAGTGCAAAGAAACCAAGAACTGAATCTTCTGGATTCTTCTGTACATGGAAAATCCTTTAAACCAGGTGAGGATGCTTTTAGAGGCCCATTGAAAATATAACTCTTGTTACCTATGAAAGATTCAAAGGAATCCAGGTTTTTACAGGTGTTGGAACAGCTTACTCTCATATCCTCAAACTGTTTTCTCCCCTCTGGGAGAGATTCTCACATTTCTGAGTCTGAAACAGTTGCCAGGAGGGATCATTGCAAGGAGTATGAGACAGGGCTCTGTCTCTTTTACTTCTCTGAGTTGTTCTTTTCCATCAGGGCACTGCAGGAGAGCTTTCTGACAAGAACAGGGAACTCCCACAGCAGCAGCTCCAGTGAAACTTCCAGCTTTGAGAAGGACTTGCAGCTTGCCATGGAGCTGTCTGTGCGGGAGCAGGAGGAGCAGGAGAGGCAGCGTCAGGAAAAGGAAGATGCAGAGCTTCAGCAAGTTTTACGGCTCTCTCTTGTGGAAAAATAGCTCCTGAGTGACCTCCTGAAGCAGGGATGACCAAATCTGTGTGAAACTGGAGGTTTTCAGAGCTGTCAGTCTGAAGACCATTCCTGGATTGATTAAGGAAACATTTCACCTGCCTTCTAAGTTGGCGACAACTGCAAAAACCTGATTTATTTTTGTTTGGGGGAGTTCTAGATCCCAGGACTCCACATTTGGCTCCCCAACCATGCAGTCATAGCTTTGAAGGAAATGATTTTATCTAAACTTATTTATTGAAGAGCAGATGGAAATTTTGCTTTGCATCAGGATGTAGGATTGCAGTAAAGCTTGAAAGCCTGATTTATGGGGAGTTCAGGAGGGAAACTTCATTACTTACCAAAGAAATACTCATCTGCTTCATTATTTCTCATAATTCAAAGCCATTGCTTGTTTTTCCAGCTGTTTCATGGGAGAGCATCTCCCTGTCTATACACACACACGGTAATTTTTCATGCTGACAGATGTTTTCTGTTAGTTTTGTTTAGATGTGGTTATATCTCCTTTAGTTACTGAGATTTTTGGCTTAAGAGGGATAATTTTATACTTGAAAAGCTCATCCAAGCTCCAGATTAAACTAGTGCTTTCTTAAAAAGGACAAAACAAGTAGCCAGTAAAATTTTAGATGCTGAAATGGGACCATCTGTCCAGTACAGCAGCAGTTTCTGCAGTGATTCCAAACCAGCTCGTTCCCCTGACCAGAGGGCAGCAAGAAATTAAGGGATAGACACAGGTGCTTCTTTGGGATCTCTTGGTGTGCATGGCTGAGTGTGGGTGCTGAATGCAACCAGGAAAAGAATTCAGGTGAGATTTTTGTGTGTCCTTATTGGAAGAGAAGTTTTAATTCTGCAAGGGAAACGTGTGTTGCTTTTTTAAACCCCAGCGCTTGTCCTTCATGTGAATACATCTATTTTTTTACCTGAATATTTTTATTGATTTTAAACCAAGCCACTAGGCCTACACTCATCAAACTGGTCTTGTAATGATTCCTAGGTCTGTTTTAACCAGCTTTCCTCAGGTTTTTGGCCACACAGGATCTTTGTAGCTCTTTTATCTGCACTTCTCTCAGTGTTTACAGTACTCACGCTGTGACTCTCAAGTGCACTCCACAGGTACACGATGAACAGCCACAGGAAAGCCTTACAGTTGTTAAATGTGAGCAATATCCCTCTGCTCTGGCTGGCAGGGCTGGAGGAACCTTTGGTACAGCTGCTCTGAGCTTGCTCCTAACCCTGCTCCTGTTCCTCAGGCTAAACTGGGTGGTTCTGGGTGACCAACTATTAATTAACCAATATAAAATCATTATAAAACAGACTTGATCATAACCAATGGGGCAGTTGGGAACTTGGAACCCTATTTTAAACAAATAATCCATTGTTTTACATAGGAAATGATTACAATTCCTTCAGTGTACACTAGGACTGGCCTCTCCACACTGGTTTTGTTCCCTGGGACAACTTGCATCCCTAAAAACAGCTTCCTGCAGGAATGGGGACTATTCTGCACAGGGATAGTGCTGGGATTTCTTTCTTTCCAAAGGGGATTCCTGTGACTGTCACAGTTGGGAAAAGGGAACAGGCCTCGTGTTGAGCTCCTGACAGGGTGGGAGGTAGGAGAGGGAGCCGTGGGCATTCCTCCAGAGGGCATAAAGAGTGCTGTTGCCTTTACAAACCCTTCTGCCTGGCATTGCCTGTCTTCTGCTAAGCATTTCAAAGGTTACAAGAGGGGTAAAAATAGCATTTTTCAAGCTGACTTGTTCTGGTTTTATATTTAAACTAAAGAACATTGAGCACTTTCAGTTAAAGTTTTGTTATGCTCCTGCTTCTTAGTCTGGGACTGTAAAATAAATTGGATTTGCTTTGGTTTTTCTTTTTTTTTTGCTTTGACATTTGTATAATTCCAGCTAAAACTACCAGGCCCTGCTTCCCTCAGCCAGGTGCTGCTTCTCTTAAAGCCTGACTTAACCCTTTCAGTGTAAGATGGACATGCTCTGTGTGCTGGAGGAAAAACCAAAGGTACTGCACATTATACCACACACATTTATTTTTTTCTAACCCTGTATTTGGAGTATTTTTTTTACTAATTATCTTTTTGTCATCTTTTTGTACATTAAAGAGAAGTTATCATCTATGAAATTCTTCAAGTTACTTGTGGCTTAGTGTGAATCAGACACATAATCCCCAGAATCAGTTTTTGGACATTTTCAGCCAACTTATCAGTCTCCCTGTCTTGAAAAGGGGGAATCAGTGTTAAGGGAGTAAAAGACATGAAACCCTATTAGTTTCTGCACTTTCTTGTAAGAGAGGAGCAGAGGGTTCTGAGTATGTTTAATATTAAGGCCAAGACTTGTATAACAAGAGTCCAACCTCTCTCTCTGAGGCAGCTTGAGGCTGATGTAGGAAAGAGAAGCTCAGAGATACAAACACCTGTAGCTTCTTCTAAAACTTTAAAAGTTCTTTAGGTTGATGGCTGCCAGCTCCTGAAAGACTGTGCTTTTTAACCCCATTTCAAGGCTTTTTACAGCAGCAATCTATGATTTTCTTTATTTGGAAACCCTTCTTACGCTGCTTTGGCTGAGTTTTGATTCCTAGCTGAGCTGCTGGAAACTGCACAGCCGTTGTAGGATGAGCTTCCTTTGTGCTGTTAAACGGCTCCTTGCTGACAAACATCCATGGAAACGTTCCCCCAGCACTTCCATCCTGTTCCCTGGCTTCCCCCAGCACTGCCATCCCACTGCAAACAAGGCTGGAGCCAGGAGGGGACCAGAGGTGGGAATCAGCACAGCCTCACCCCTTTGTGGAGCTCCAGCCCAGTTCATTCCAAACAGCACAGCCATGAATAAATAAGAGCCTGGATTGTTTACTGAGCGTTTTATTTGTACAAAGAGGCATAGCAGGGAGTGAGCAATGAGAGCAAACAGGAATTCTGCTCCCGGGAATGCAGAGCTGGGAGCTTCACCATCCACCCCCACGAGCAGCACAGGCTGCAGGCCAGGCTTCACAGCGATGAAGGACCGAGAAAAATCAGGAACACAGGAATCAGTGAGCAAAAGGAGGAGCAGAAAGCAATAGAACAGTGCTGCCTTGCTGCCTCACTCTTGGATTAACAGCTCCATCTGTTCGAGGCCAGGCTCACTGTCATTTCACAAAACAGAAAATCTCTTCAATGCCAGCACCTGGTGTCCTTCAAACAGAATGGAAAACACCTCGGATGCAGCACAAGGGCTTGAGAACAGGTCAACAACAATTGCTCTGGGAGTTATATTTTAAAACTCTAAATAAATTACTAAGCAAAACACCCCTATGTTAAATATCAAAGTAATAATTAGTAAAATCCTGTTACTACTTGTAGCAGTGCAAAACAAAATAGCAGCATTCACATGGAAGTGGGATTCAGTGTAAACACTTGTTACTGAACCTGCATAAGATGAGTCTGGCTGGAGCTCAAACACTTCGAGGGCATCTGCCTGGCTTGCAGACTTTTGGAGGCTCCTGTTTCCAGGAGGACAGTGACCAGCACAAGCTGGAATCCCTTACCTGCACCCCAGTCCCCAACAGGTTCAGCAGGGCTGGTTTGATGGCAGGCTATTTGGGGCTTTTTAGCCAGGGGTTAAAGCAAATAACGTTGGGAATGAGAAGCCTGGCCAGGGAAAACTACACCAGGATTGGGTCATGCATCAGTGTTTCTGCTCAGAGGCAGGAACAGACTAGACCCCCACCCACTGCTGGGTGGGTCACTCAGCTTTCACCTTTGGAATATTTTTGAATAGGACCTTAAAGCTCATCCTGTTCTACCCCCTGCCCTGACAGGGACACCCCCCCAGTACCCCAGGTTGCTCCAAGCCCCATCCAACCCCCAGGACTCAGCGTTCAAACAAGGACCTGAATTAATCAGAATGCAGAAAGTGGTGTGACTGAGCACGTGGAGCTGCTCCTCGGACAACGTCCCCAGTCTCGACCTGTTCTTGTGACAACCCAGCCCCCGGGTGCCTGCACGCCCCGGGGATGCTCTCCAGCACTCGGTGTCGCATCAGCCTCGCCAAAACGCTGGGATTTGGGAGGCAGGCGCGTTGCTCCAGCCCCTGCTCCGAGCCAGACGGGTTTGCTGCGAACACGCCCCCGGGAGCTCCAGGAGTCTGTTTGCCGAGGGAGGGGGAGATTTCCAGCACCCGGCCAGAGCACTGTAGGAAGTCACATCACGATGGAGCCATGTGATACAGCACGGGCACAGAGAGGGGTGAAAAGCCACACTCGCATCCTCAGGGCATCCCCAGCAGCTGACGGGAGAGGCGGCAGGACGGTGGGGAGCGGAGGGGAGACCCGGGCGGGACCGGAGGGAGAACCTGGAGGGTCCGGAGGCTATGTACGGGAGATCCGGCAGGACTGAAGCGGTGCTGGGATGGTGGACGCCAGCTGGAAGAACCAGGTGGAATGCAGCATTCTCTCGATGCCCCGGCGGGTCCCGCTCCGCTACCGCCGCCGGACGGGCCGGTAGACACAGATGGCCATGAGGATGATGGTGAGCAGGAGAGCGCTGAGGATGCTGCCCAGCAGCACTGCGGCGGAGAAGAGAAAGAACATTAATTAAACACTCCCTGATCAACTCCCGAGCTCACGGCCGGCGTCGTATAGCCGCTGTCCTCCGCTCCTCACCCAGGTTCTGATGCTGCAGCACGGCGTAGGGCCGGCTGCGCTCCGCCGGGCCCGGGGACAGCGGGGACAGCGCCCAGCCCCGCGCCGCCGCCAGCCCCATCGCGCCGCGACACAGCACGGAGCCCACCGGGCCCGGGCTTTGTGCACCGGGCCGGGCCCTGCCCCTTCCTGCCGCCCGCCCCGCCCCGGCACCGGCCTCCCGGGGGAGCGGCACCGGCCGCGG
>VZUI01045422.1:0-32922 GCA_013401135.1 Cettia cetti | reverse complement strand
CTCCTCCCTGCAGGGATCTCTGCTGCTCAGGGGCCAGCCAGGCTCACTGCAGGGCTCAGACAATTCCAGCATCCCCTGGGGAGAGGCTGCAGCCAGGGGAGGAGCCCAGCATTCCTGCCTGGATCCAAGCTGGGATCAGAGCAGCAGCACAGCCTGTGTGCCCTGGATCCCAGAGGAGCCTGGGCCCATCCCAGCACCCCTGGGCCCTGCTGCAGGATCCTCTCTGCTGCACCAGAGCCACCCCTGGCACTGCAGGGGGATTTATTTGGGCTGCTGCAGCACCCTGAGGGGGTCAGGTCATGTTCTGACTCTGGCAGGGTTTATGGGATTGTTGGTTGTTTGTTTGCTTGGGATTTTTTTTGTATTACTACATTGGTTTTTTAACATTTCTAGTAAAGAAACAATATGTGAACTCTTACTCCCAAATCTTTGCGTGAAAGCCCCCTTAATTGCAAAATTATAATAATTTGGAGGAGGGGGTTTACATTCTCCACTCCAAAGGAAGCTCCAGCTTTCCCTGGCAGACACCTGTCCTTCCAAACCAGGACAGAGTGATTCTGCCTTGGCTCCTGCACAAGGCTTTGGTGATGGAGCTCCTTCAGTACTGGAGCTCCATCTCGTTAGTTTCACCACTCTTCATGATGCAGCCTGTCCTGACTGCTTGAAAGGGTATTGATTAAGGGCTTAACTCACTTTTTATCACAGTGCATTATGTTTTTTTGGCTGGGTGCTAGATTTCAAGACACTGGGTGTGCAGCAGCCTCCAGCAAACGGAGGGGTGATAATAGCTTGAGTGAAATGTTTGCTACAGGTTCTGACTATCAGCTATCAAAATTAGTATTCATAAAGAGTTTGAGAAGGAAAAAAATCCAGTCTTTTGAGATACCTGTTAAGAATTCAGACCTTATTTTCATCGTGAGTACATGCTTCTCATCTTCCCTTACTCACATTGCTGCCTGTGAAAATTTGGGAGGGGCTTTGAACAGTAAACCACACAAATTTTGCTGCAGAATTGGCTCTGAGGCAGCAATTGTGTTTCTGAGAGAGATGGTAAGAACACACCTCTGAGAATGAGAGATGAAGAATTAACCAGGGGCAAAGGTCCTATTGTACTAATTAAATTTAATTACATTTATACGAGCATCAGCACAGCTAATTCAGTTTTCTTGCTATTTTTTAATAGTGTTTACATGGTTATGGAGTGTTCATTGTAGTGAGGTAGTAAAGTTTTCTTGTTATTCTATTCCAATTTTTCTTCTCTTTCTGAAGCTAAGCAGGTATTTCTGAGTGCATTCCAAATAATCTTAAATTACATATTTTGGTTAATCTGGGAAACATACTAAACCCAGATATTTAGAAAAAGGAAACAACATTATTTAACTTTGTAAGGAATGAGATCAATATTGCTCTTTTCCATTTTCACAATTTAGTTTCTCCATTCCACTTTCTGAAAAGAGAGCTGATGTAGGGCGTGGGCAGAGTTTTAATGTGACAGTTTTCATAGTCACTCAAGTGAGTAAGCATCTTTCCCAATTGCTTCCACAAACATGCACTTGTGCACTGCCACTGGTACTAGTTTGTTGCATCCAAATCACAGAGGTGGTTGCTTGAATCCTCCAGCATTTTGAAGTCAAAATCCTCTTGCTGTGGAAGCACAGGAGTTTTGTTAGTCTAACTGAAGTCTTAGTGGTCTAAAGAATTTCAATTAGCCCAGTTATAATGATACTTACATTTATAATTCCAATTATATGCAGTTAAAATTAATAAAGGCCAGCTTTCTTTTATCTGCCCCTCTCTCATCTGTTCTGTTGCTTTTACACTCCATCACTGCTAAGTGGTTTCATTCTGGAGAGAGGTGAGAATGCCTCAATCAGGAGCATTCAGATCCTTTCACAGAAATGTGGTGCTGATGGTTTCTTCTTCCTCACCTTTCACTACAGTCAGGGCCACCTTTACATGCTTGCTAAATATCCTCCACCTTGCTCTTCATATGACTGCTCAGGCCCAAATTTATTATATAATATGAATTTATTATATGCTGTGCCTTTCACCCTTTGGATACTGCTTCTTCCTTCCCTTTGTTAACCCTAAATCTCCCAGGGGTACATTCTCCACCAGAGGGATGGGGTCCATGGCTCTGGTCCCTCCAATATCACCCTGAGCCTGCTGTTTCAGGCCTCTACCTCAGGTCATGGCCTGCCTGCACTCCTCCTCTGTGCTGCACTTCACCTGCAGCCAAAAACAGTTCATCTTCCCCAGAATAACTGCGTGTGTTGCTCTTTATTAGTTTCACATGCTTTTATGTATCTCTGTAAAGCAATAGCTCTTTCCCTGGACCAGCAGCTCAGAAACAGTTGTGTATTTCTGAGAGTGGCTGCTCCAAGCAGACAAACAAGCAGAGCAAACACAGCCCAGCCCAGCAGGGCACATCCTGCAAAGCCTGGCAGCACCTCAGCTCTGAGCTGAGCTTAGCACAGAGCTTTCTGCTCTGTTCTGAGCAGTGGCAGCACCAGATTTATGGACCTCCTAGGCTGCATAGCAAAGGAAAAATGGGAGTTAGTTGCAGTTTTATTCCCTGCAAGCATATCACAGAGTAAACGTCTCTCTTTTCTCTTTCACCGCAGTAAGCTGAAACCCTGAGCCGTCTTTTTCATATTTAGTTTTTGCAAACTTAACCTTGTAACACCACCAGTCCTGCACCCCCAGGCTGGTACCTGCAGCTGCAACTCTTGTTTCCTTCATGCCCTTTGCTGTGCTTATTTTCCTTACCTGGTGAAGAGTGCTGAAAGGTTCCCAACAATGAGATATCTGAACGCTGAAAAATAATAGTTGATCTTTCCTTCTAATGAATCACAGGGATGAAATGTATATTTGTGTGCTTTCCTTGCATCCTTGAATGTTCAGTTTTAGGCAGAGGCACCAGACTGTGTGTGGTGAAGATGTTGAGCACAGAGCACACAAATAGGGAAGTCTGGGCCCTGAGTAATTTGCAATGAGCATTTGTAAGTAATTCCAGGTATTAAGTGTAACAGTGCTCTCTCCCCCTGTGATTTTCTGCACACATTTCTTCCATCTCTTTCTTGATTGCTAATCAAATTGCATATAGAAATGTTTTCCTGATGAATCTCAGTCTCTGGGCAGTCTCTCATATGTGCTTCACTACCAAAACATGTAATTTGATCACTGTGTCTATATAATAGAATTCATCTTTTCAGAAGCTTGAAAGTGTTCCCCTCTGTGTCAAAGGCTAAATATTCCAGAGTCTCTTAAGTGGACTCATCTCCCAAGTCTAAGGAAATAAACGGAATACTGATTTGGTAGTTTTAAGGACAATTTAAATAATCACAGTATCCCATTTCATAAACTGTTTGCTGCCACAGGCTTCTCTGTACTGATTTTCATGTTTGGAAATGTTCTGGTGGGCTCTGTGTCCTTGTGGCCAGGGAGGATGAGGGGTTCCTGGGATGCAATAGGGGGAGTGTGGCCAGCAGCTCATGGGAGAGGTCCTCCCCCTGTACCCCTGGCCTTGATGAGGTCACATCTGGAGCACTGTGTCCAGTTCTGTCCCTTCCAACCACAGCCATTCTCTCACTGGTTTTGTGATTTTTGCTTGTTGGCTTTTACTGGGGGAAAAAAGGAAAAAGAAAAAGGGAGAAGTGAGAAGATAATAATTTTTCCTATATTTCTGAAGCATTTTCCTTTTTTATTTTTAAAAGTTGTAGGCTTTCATGTGTTTGCTCAAGCTCTCTAGAAATCTGATGGATTAGAATGGGTCAATGATTCTGTGAAAGTGAGATTTGAGGGAATAATGAGGAGCACATGTGAGCAGAGTAGGGGACAAAATCAGGCTGTTTGTCACAACACCTGTGATCCCAGTCTTAGACCCAAGTGAATAATAGCCCTTTTTGGAGCTAAACTGCCAGCCTGTCCCTAAAATATTCCTGGTTTTCTTCTTGAGGTAGCTGTAGCTCCTGAGAATCATCAGGTGCTATTTCTGTGCCTTTGCTGTGGCAGTGGAGGTGTGACACCAGCTGGCTTTGTCCCCTGCTTGTCACTCTTGTGCTTTGCCAAAGGTCAGGCCCTGAAGATTTTTGTTTAACTTTGGACTCTGGTTTCTGATGCTGTACCAAGGCAAATTGTCTATTTAAGCACTGTCTGGAATAAGTTGTCTTTTGCTTACAGTGGGCTGATTTGAGTCACAGTCTGCATGAATAATGAATGCAAAGGAGAGGTTGCAGTTCAGTCACAAATTATTATTTACAGAATTACCGCTGACTTCTCGTCAGCACTTGCAGGTGCCAGACCAGCTCTTGAAGGAGTTAGAGGATTGCTTAATGAAGATTCATTTATTAAGATGCATGGCTGGCCAATATACTGGTCATCACATTGATTCTGGGACTGGATCAGATTGTGAGCAACCTTTGCATAGCTGAGGAGTGAAAAGCAGCTAAACTACTTTGGACAACTTCTGGAGTAAATTTTTTTTATAATTATTGTTTTTCTACTCTTTGTATTAAGAAGTAGCTCATTCTTTCCTTCATTTCGTCTTTAAAACTTTGAAATAAAGAAATGTTTCTACATGATAATTTTTAAAGTAGCACTTTGAACATTAATGCAGGATGATTAATCCTTAAGTTTTCATTTCATATGGTAAAACCCACTGCAATTCCCTCCACATAGCCAGATTTAGTCTGCTCCAAGCTTTGTGGTTCTGACAGACAAATTATATAGAAATGTCAAAAGTGCAAAAAACAGCCTAAATACATCTGAAAAAATAGAATGTCTAACAGATATTTTATTCACAGCCATGGGCCAGTGTCACCTAATCAAGGGGGATAAATGTCTATGTGAATGTAAACAGTTTATGGGTATAATTTGAGGTTATGTTGTGCCCACCCTGATGTCTAAATCTCTTTTTTTTTTTCTCTTTTTCTCCTTAAAGAAAAATCATCTACTTGCTCAGAGGTGAAAACGTACACATGGTTTAGGCACAAAGTGTTTTCTCTTTACAGCTACAGTCATCTGTGGTGTGCACTCACCTTCTTTCACATCCTTTCTGGTCCTGGGAAAATCTAGGGAATACCCTTCAGCTTTGATGGAACAACTTAATACATCCAGGTGTAACCCAGGTGTTGTAAACAAAGGAACCTGGGGGCTCCTGTGTGACCCATGGGGGTCCTGAATTTCCATTCTGCTGAACTTAAAAACCAATCTAACAAACAAAGCAAAGAAGCAGCCACCCACCCCAAACCACCCTGGATGTCCAATGCTTTATTTTCCTGGATGGGAAAATTGTCATTGATTGTTTGACTCAAGTTTTGAGCTGGCTGAGATAACACAAATCATTACACTTTAAGCTATAAGTTGCAAAAATTGAACTTTCTGCCTCTGGGGGGGGCATCTCCGTGGGAACCTTTTGTCAGATGTTAGCTTGCACCGAGGAGACATTGACTGGACAGCTTTCCATTGCTGGAGTTAATTGTCTGCTCCTCTCTCACTTCTCCAGTTTGATCTGGTTTTCAACTTTTTCTGCAAACACAGAGTGCAGGTGGGAGCTTGGGGCTGTGCTGGATTTCTGAGCTTCAAAACAGACCCATGAGGGAGAAAATCTACCTTAGACTGCCATGGCAAGCAACAGGTGCCACAGATATTCCAGTTCAGGGGCACTCCTTGAAGGAAGCCAAAGGAGGGAGGTCAATGCTCACTGTCCCTGTCTGGGTGTCTCTGCCTTGTCCTGGGGGACAGGAACTGCCTGGAGGTGATGATCAGCCAGAATTAACAGCAGAATTTTACCTTTTTTGGTTTTACTATGTTATTTTTAATCAGCTTAGCATTTTGCAAATTTCCCTTAAATATAAAAAAGGATAAAAAAATCTGTTTGCTTGTTTGCATTAATGTGCGAGATCTCTATGAACTGTAATGGAAAATATGTCCAAAATCACATTGGGTTTCAGTATTTTTTGTTCATGAAACCTATGAGAAAACCAAATTAGTTTGTTCTTTTTATGGATATTATCAAGAGTCTTCTTAAAATAGTTTAGAAGTCAAACTATCTAATGATATAATTATTTTGGATGAACAAAACAGTACAAGTCTGAGGGCACAATGCTTTCAGCTGTCTGGGAATTAGCTTGATCTATTCTGCTTCCCGTTTTGAACTTAATTATGATATCACTAAATATTCCCAGAAGTTATCCCAGAACAAACAAATAAGCAAATTAAAAGGAGTTTGGTTGAAGTTTTCTTTTTGGTTTTGTTTTGCTTTTTTTTGTTTGTTTGTTTGTTTAGTTTAGTTCCATTTGCTCTCCTGGGGGGATTACTTTTGGTTCTTTAAAGGCTTTAAAATGGCTGAAGAACTTGGTTAATCCATGTGCTGCTTGTGGTGAGATGAAAAGGAACATGGCATGATTGAAGAAAGGCTGGTGTGAGAGCTAATGTGGTTTTCAGGAGCCTGTTGAGAAAATCATCCCCAGCAGTGTGACTCCACAGCGGCTCCACGCAAGCCCTGGGAGGGGAATCAGTTCTTTGCCACCATCCTCTTATCCATGAGGCTCTGAGGGCTCTTGGCCTGTTGCTATGGGAAGAGGAAGGGTTTATAGATGGTTTTGCACGGGTTGGTGTTAGGGATTAGGCAGAATGTCTGGTTACCTGTGCAATAACTCAAACTTAACATATAATCTGCTGAGGTAAATTTGCTGTTCCCTCTTTTTAATGCTTCAGTTGCTCATGAGGGAGTGTTTGTGTCTGGAGCTGTAGCAGAGTGCTGTCAGGGATGCAAGCTCAGACAAAATCAACCTTTCCGGGGGACGTGATGCCTTGTGGCTGATTTTGATTTGCATTGATTTGGCTGTGTTGCTGTTTGATTACCTCCAGGCTGGTGTTGGAAATGTGGGCTTTCCTGTTTGATCCCCCATTAGGCTGTTCCCTCCATGTCCTATTGATAACCTGCCCCAGGCAGCTCCTCTGGCCTCCCGCTGCGTGCAGCTCCCTTCCCTCCTGCCTGTTACTGCAGAAATTAACCGGAAAAAATTTGGTGTGGGCCTGGAGCCGGGCAGAGCCCTGCTGTTCTGGTTGTGTCTCTGAAACAAATGGCAATAAAACATTTCAGCATTCCTTTAATGTCACAAAGCTTCATGGAACTTCTGTGGCAGCATTCCTAGGAAGCACTCAAATGCTGCTGTAGAGCAGGGCTTTGGTTAAAGAGTCTTCTGGAAAATGCTTTGGTCATTTTCTGTTTAATTCTCTTTGTTTTGATGTTTTTATACAAGTCACATCAAGGCTGATATAAGAAAATCACTGACTGCTTCTCTACTAGTGTTTTCTTTGTGAAGGGAAACTTGAAATTTTAAATAATCTCCTCTTTTTCTCTGATCTGGTTTTGCCAGTGGCAGCTTCTTGGGAGTCAAGCTGTAGCCCTGTTTCCTGTATCTTCAAAGTGGTCGCTGTTACCATGTTTTAGATCATGAATCTGGATTTTTGGGGGGGCTTTTATCACTCATTACACCTGACAGTTATTTGTAGGAGGCAGGGCTGAGGGAAAGGTGTGGATCGAGTTTGCCGTGTGCAGGTAACGCACCTGTCAGTGTACGCTGGTGCTGCTTTGGAACATTTTAAAAGCCTGAGCAGATTTAAGATTGACTTGCTGACAGGAGCACCCATGCTTCTAATGTAGGTCCTGAATCCTGTTGCAGAGCTGATAAGTTGTTGGACAGGACAGATTTCAGGCTGCCCCGAAGCTTAGATTGCTCTTGTGGAATGAGGGGCAAACTCTGGTGGGAGCACTGCCATCAGTGCAGCTGCAGAACAGGAAAAAGACACATTTAAAGGGAGTAGCAGATAATTGTTATGGCTCAATCTTAAGCTTCATGAACCTACAGAGCATTTAGCAGGAACTTTGCTTGTCAAGGCATCTCTTCCTTAGCCACGGGTTTCTCAGCTCTGATTTGAAGATTTTCATTAATGAAGTTGTCTGTTCCTCACAGATGGAGTCAACTGCAGAACACATCTTTTGCAGTCACCAGGTTTTCAATCTGGTTAGAGCAGATAAGATAATTTTTGTTCTTTCCCTTAGCTCACAGAGCTTTAGTGCTAGATGATGTTGCTCATAGTGTTTTTTTAATCCATCTGGCTGCATTGAAACAGTCTCTGTAACCCCTCAGTGGATACCTGCTGGTATTGGCCAAATTACTCAGAAAACATTTTATTGAGTCACTTTCTTTCGGGGTTGATAATGCTTTAAGTGATGCTGCATGTGCTTGTACTTCTGTGCACTATTTTTGCAAAATGCACATGCATCATTCCCAGTTTGGGGCAGTCTGGGATAGTTTACTGAAATGTAAATAATTCACTTTTGGTATATTTTGCGAGAGAATAGCTTTTTCTCTGGGGGAGCATGCTAGATGGAGAACGTGAGATGTGATTGCAACTTGCCTAACAGCGTCCCTTCTGTCCAGGACTCTTGATTTCATTTTTGGATTCTACCAGTGACACAGCCTAACCCTCAGCCACAAGCATCAAGAGGGCATAGACATTTGTGCTTTGGTTTGTTGCTTTGCCAGCTGTTTTAACAACTGTCTTTTCTATTCCTTTCTTCTGAAATTGAATTCATATTTCTAAAGCCCATTCAAGTAAAGAATGATATACATGTGCAAAAGACTATTACACTGTAGGCTGTTTTTCACATTTCTAACATCTGTTGTCAGTCTGGGGTGGTTGTTGTACATTTGTATTGCTGGGAGAAAGAAATTTACTGAAATGCAAAACCCACAGGATGTAAAAATGCTTAATGTCTACCTGGAAAGCGTGAGAGTACATCACTGATAAGGAACTTTGTACAGTTATGCTGATAGGGTGATGTGCTCGTGGAGTGGCAGGCAAATTATTGATTGGAGCTTTGGAAGCAGTTGTTTGTCTTCTCTTTCTTCTGTGAGTCCTGGGAGAGGCAGCTGGGAATTAGACTGTAGTCACTACTGAGAGTGGATTTATAGTCTTTAACTGTGGGGGAAAAATGGGGAATTTCTTTGGAGGCAGGGATGTAAACAAGGCAGAGAGGGAATGTGTTGTCTGGGTTACAGAGGGCACGGAACACAGGAGGAAATTATTTCCTCCCAGCTAGGGAAATTACAGCCACATCTGCCTGATACCTTCCATCAGAGGCTCTCAGCTTTACCCATTATTTCTGTTATGAAAAAAATGAGCACGTGCTGGTCCTGAGTCCCAGAGGCAACTCCAGGGATGAAGGTGAGGGGGACCAAGTGCTGCTCTGGGTCCCCTTTTTACACACAAGCACAGACTGAAATCTGTGCTGATTTGGACTGTGTTCATTTGAGATGTGACAGGACACTTCTCCAGCAAACCCATCCCTGCCTGTGTGTCAGGTATCTACAGCAACACAGCCCAAGCCTTTTGAACTTCTGGGAAGAGGCAGCTGGTGTGCTTCAGGCTGCAGTTTTGCTTCTGGTTTCTCCAAGAACTGCTTTGAAACCAAAGCAATGCTGCCAGCCTTCTTTCAAACAATAAGTCTACTTCAAGAGTTTGGTATTACTCCACGGACTCTCAGGCAGGCATTGGGTTTTCAGAGAGGGGGTGGTTGTTTTTTATTAAAAAAAAAAAAAAAAGTGTTTATTTTTTCTTTTCAATGTGCAAGAAGAGATCAAAGTTCCTTTAGTTTATGCTCTGTGCAAAGGTCTGAGTTTGGAGCTTCATCTCTTTGTGGTTTTGATCTCCCTGTTGCAAATACCATGCTTGTGTGTTTTCTTTGTTATGGATCTCAAGATGTCTAAGTGTCTTATAAATTACAGTTGGTATTTCTGCAGCTGAATCAACTCTATAACCAATTGTACAGCTCTTCCTCCCCTTCCCAGCTCACCTCTGAATAAAGAGATTTTTAAGAAGCCTGGGAGATTAGCTGTAACTGTAACTACCAATATTTTTGATTCCTCAACAGCATATAAAACTGCCAGAAAACTGTAGAATTCACTCCATTAAAGGGAGATGTTGAAATTTATGACATGCCTTGGTTTTTGACTCCTAATTGTGAAATGTGTTTTGACTCCTAATTGTGAAATGTTTGACCAGTTTGAAATGTGAAAACACATTTCAAACTGGTCAAACACAAGATGTTTAACAATAAGGGCTTGCTTTCCTCTCATTTGTCACCAAGAACCAATATGATTTTAAATGAAATAGAATTTTTTTTAAAAAAAAATCATTAATCTCTGGTTTAAAGAAGGGTCCTGAATGTGTTTAATTAGGCAACAACAAAGAGCACAAAATGAGCAAATCTGATTCTGTAGATGTCTGGAGATCATACTGAGATATAATTGAAATAGAGGAGCTTGTTGCTTCTGATGGTTTAAGTGCCTTGCACACCCACTGCATGCTCTGAGCACAATAAAATGTTCTATCAAACATTCCCTTCATCATGCCCAGCATAAGATCCATACTCCTGCAATAATAGCAGGGATAATTAATTCAGGCTTAAGTATTTGGGAAATTATTGAGTGCTGCAATTACAGGCTTTCCAAATGACAATCTTTAGAGGCAAGAAGCTACGCTCTACATTTCCCCCACATCTGAGTGCACTGAGAAACTTCTCTTCAGCACCAGAAGGAAAAAGCCCCTTTAGGAGTGAATCTTAATGTAGTATTAATTGGGTAACAGAGGAACACAGCTCTGAAACACAGAGGGTGCATTTAGAACAGGACAAATAATCTGAAATACAAGTTTGATGAATTCCCTTCATCTCTGCACTGTGGCTGCTGCAGCACTTTTGTTTATATTGATCTGAACGGCGTGGAAATTTTCTTTCATCTGTCATTTACATTCATTTTACCTCTTGCAATTGCCTCTGCCAGCTTTACATGCTTGTTTTCTGGTGAATCTATTAATAAGATTTCCAGTACATCAAAAGAATTTCTATTGGGCAAAGGTAGAATATAATACACTTGAGGTGTAGGAGGGTTCCTAGCTGCAATTTTACCTACTAAAAGTTATTAATGAGTTTTGTGAAGTAAAGAAAATAATTGGAAAGCATAATGCTAATTGCATGCTATAGATTTTCCTCTATTGCTTACTTGTTTAGCAAGTGACTTGCAGAATGGAATATTTGCACCATAGCTTTTTTTCTGATTGCAATATGCCTCTGAATTGACAAAAAAATAGGCCCAAAGGTCAAATTAATTAAAAGCAATAGGAGAAAAACACAATTAATGCTGCAAGTTCGTATTTACATGTTCTTGCCTGAAAAATGTGCGAGGTATGTTTTGTTGTGTACAAGACCCAGATGCCATATGCCAAAGAAAATAACAAAGCACCAAGAAATATCTTAAAGAGGAGAAATTAAATTGAACTCTTTACTCAGGAAAATCTATGCATGATAGTGATTTCAGGGTGAGCAGCCAGGGCACTCAGCATGGGTTTATGACAGTGTAATTGATGCAGGAGTGCAAGTCTGTGGCTGTGTGAGGAAGGTGCCCATGCCCACAGTGTCCCACATGACTGATGCCAGCTTTGCCCACATTAATGTTACTGCCTTTCCCCAGAAAAGCCTTTCCTACTGCTTTATTCCAAAATCCTCTCTGGTTCTCAAGTATCTACAGCTCTTCGCCCTCCCCTGAGCTGTAGGAACACAGAGTGGACCTAAAGACTTGCATTTGCTCCTCCATGGCATCAGCCTCGTAACAGGGTTTGAGGCAACTGAAAGCTGGCCACAGCTCACCTCTGCCAGCAGCAGCCAAGGATCTCTTTGTCACAGGGCAGTTTAAAAGTTCTCCAGCCAGCAGCACATGGCTAAAGCTCACAGACAATTGTTCCAGCCAGTCACTGAGAGCACACGTGCACCTGCTTCAAACAGTGCTTGATGCTTTCTATCAACAATGCACAATGTTCCATTAGTAAACTTGAAACCTGCTGCTCTCTTGCTAAGCATAGTGTTCTGCAGCCTTAAGGGCTATCCTGGCCAAACCTAAGACTCACACTATAGCATGTCCTTGCTTGCTGTGCTATTAACTTTCCCTATTTTCAAGCTTTGCACTTACAGCTAATTCTAAATTCTTCTGCTCTTTGTGTTTCTGGGACCTGCTTTCACAGCTGTCTGAAAGTCTTCTTACTTTTAGTATTTCCCACACATGGCTGTATGTTACTAAGGACTTCTGCCTTTCTGGGTCGAGGAGAGCAGGCAGTTGCCCTTCCTGATCCCGACTTTGGTGATAGCCTTGCAAAAGTACTTCAGATTTACAGGTTGCAACTTTAGTGTGGTTTGGACAGAGAACAATATTTACCTCTGATCTAACTGAGCTGTACATAAAGTTTGAATAATCCTGGAGTAATGATTGCAGAAGTGTTAACCTTGTGTGTGGCAGGTGAGGAACTGCAGGTAGCTCTGGGAGTGTTTAGGGCGTTGCAGGAGCAGCACTGTCTGTGCTCTTGGCCAGCCCTCCCCAGCCCCTTGGGTTTCTCAGCTCTTTGGGGCATCTTTCCAAAAATGCAGGGACTCAGACTGAGGATTATGCTACTTATGAGTACACAATAGTGCAGTTTTGTGATTTATGCAGTAGACGCCTTGGGACCAAGTTGTTTTTAAGCAAACCACTGCTCTGCCCAGCACTGTGACAGAGGCCCTGTCTGTCTGGGCTGTGCAGTCAGCACCCCTGTGAGGAGGAGCTGCCCTCCTGCCTTCCAGAGATGCCCAATCCTAGCTTTTGCTGACTTCTCTCCTATTTCCTCTTTGTGTATTTTTGCATTAGCGCCTTTCTCTTGACTGCTGGAGTTAGTTACCAAGTGGAAAGATGCTTTTCTGCCTGGGTTTCTGGTTCCTGTGCGTGACTGGGGCTCACACCCTTCCCCGTTTGCCAGGAACACTGCCCAGGTCCCAGGCTGTGCTTTGCAGAGCCAGGTCCTGGTGGCAGAGACCAGTCCCAGAGCTGACCTTGCCTCAGAGCTGAGCTCTCAGCGTGGATGAGTCCCACACGTGGTTGGTGATGTGAGGCGAGGGCAGCTGTGCCCTGCTCAGCTGGAACAGCAGCTCGGGGCTGGCTGTGAGCAGGAAAAACCTTCCCCAGCCTTCAGCTGGACCCTCCCCATTTCCCTCACCCAGAACTGCATCATTCCTTTCTGCAAGCTGACGTGTGCTGCATTTCCTCAGCAATTTGCACTGTTGTGTTTTGCTCCGAGAGGAAAGATGAGTGAGTAATCTTAACACTGCTGAAAGAATGGCTGCACTGAATATGGAAATAAGCTGGGAAGATTTAAGGAACAAGGGAAGGCTAATGGCTTTATATTTTGCTTTACTGAAATTACACAAGTGGTGGTGAATTCTGAAAGACAGTTATATATTCTGATTATCTGAAAGGGCAATTACAGAGCCATGGCTCTGGAGGAGCGAGGGATGATATCTGTGATACAATGCAGCACTTCAATTTGCAAAATTCTTCCCATTTGCAAATAGATATTTCAGACATCCATTTAAGAATGCATTATTAGCATGTAGTTAGACTCTAGTAACTTTGAATATCTCATGTATTCTACTGTAAATAACAGCTAAATTTTATTCATTATCACCCTGATAATACAAGCTGTGAAAATCGTCATGCAAATGGGAGATTTCTGACTTTAATCAAATAAAACGCAATTCTTTTCCTTAAAATAACTTGGAGAGAAAAATAGATCTTTCAGATGTTTAAAACAAAACCGAAGTATTGTTTGCCATAGCATTTATCACCCAGAATCTTTCCTATTTACAATAAGAGAAGATTGAAAGACAGCAAAGTATACCAGTGAAAAATTCCTTTATTTCAGTATCTGGAATGACTTACCTTACTGAGAGCAAAACTTTTACCTTACAATTTGAAAGGGAATTTCAGGACAAAACTTTTGGTGAAAGTTGTCTTGATCCAGAGGAATTTTCCTGGACCACTGGAGTCCACTGGAGAGTGCGCTGCTGATAAAAGTGTCCATCCTGGGATGCTGGAATTTACTTTGTGCAAATCAAATACAGCATGAACTGCATCACTGCTTGCAAGTGTTGTCCTAGAGCTTTATTTTATACGTGCCAGCAGATTTTCTTGGGAAACTCTTGCTTCTTCCTTAACCAGTTCACCTAAAGGTGGAGCCAGTGTTGCTGCCTTGAGAATGTGCTCAGAGAGGTGACCTTGGTGGCCAGTACACTGTAAATTTAAAATTAAGAATGGGTAATCATGGTGGTCAAAAGATATTTTCTCAAGGCCACAAGGATAACTGTTGCAAGGATAGGTCTCTGATAAAGAGAGCAGAAAAGAGAATGCTTTCACTGCTCTCTAGGAAGGTCTTGAGTTTCCTCAGAAAATCCTCCATTTTGGGCAACGGAAAACTTTTTGTCTATACTTTCTCTTCTCCAGAAAGAGCAAGATGGTTTTTTTTTGACAGCTGCATGAAATACATTCATTTTATCATTGCATTTTGTCTACCATCAATTCCCATTCTGGCTAATCAAACACTTGATATCAAACATTATAGATTTCCTGCTAAAACAAATAAAATGCTGTTATAATAAAGGTGTACTTTCATAACAAATGGAGTGAGATAGTGACATTCCAAAGAGCTGTCTTGTAACTCATTTTAAAAGGCTCATTTTGATTTTTTTGGCTTTTTGGGGTTTTTTTTAACCATAATAAAATGAGTTCAATTCAACAACTACATGAGTGCAAATCAAACATAAAGTAACTGTTTGTCTGTATTGCACATGAAATGCTTTATAATCATAAACACAGGGAGGAAAGATTTTGTCTTATAGAGTGAAATGCAACTGAGGTGTTGCATCACTACTTGAACTGGAGCAGTTAAGAGCATTCCTTGCACAAATCTTATTTTACTTCTGACTTCAGCACACTTGCAAGCCAAAGAACCAATTTTAGATAGAAGTCCCTGTTTTTCTGGGAAGCAGAAATAAGAACAGCTCCATTTCCTGGTTCAAAATGATGGAAGCACGTTTCCAAGGTGCTTCAAGTGAGCGCCTGTGGTGGCTCATGGGGTTACACACACGAGTGTTGCTTCAGAAGGATTTGACCTTTACAGGAAAAACTGAACAGGAAAAAAAAAAAAAAGTTGCAAAGAGAAATAGAAGCAGGTTCTGGAGGTTTCTTCCAGGTCTCTGTAGTCCCAATGACCTCCTCAGGGTTGCCTTTAAGGTTCAGCCTTGATTATGACACAAAAGTACCTCACTGGGGATCTGTGAGTAATTCACTGGAACCTTTATTATCTCATGAATCCATGCCTTGCTCATGAAGAAATATGAAATCTGTTTATCTCAGCCTCGAATGAAGTGTACAAGTTAGCATAATCAAATTAGAGCTAGAGTCCCATGTACATTAATGAAAGTATAAATTCTGTTCTATTTCAATATTAGCACAAAGAATTCACAATTGCAATAACACCAATTTCTGCTGAAAAAGATTCATGCTGTCTGGCCAGCAGTCAGAAGTGATGTCAAAATTGCTGAAATGGTTTCATATTATTGTTTATTATGATGTTCTTTTAACTATAAAATGGCTTGGCCATCAGATACCAAGCATTCAAGATGATAACATCAAAGATGATGGAAATTGAAAAATGTATTAAAAGAAAAAATCAGAATTGAGATTTTCCTCTTTTTCAAACTTAGCAACAGCAGAGCCATAGTGTAACTTTCATGTGTAATTTTTATTTAATCACATGTCAAATTGAAGGCTTAGATGAATTAAACTTTAAAAAGCATGCTTTCAGCTATCATTTTGACACCTAGCATACAATAACTGCCTTTCAAAAGCTAAATAAAATGTTTGACATGCTTTAAATGTTATTTCCAGTTTTATTTGCTTTTTATTTCACTTCTTTGTTGTTATTTCAAGAAGCCCAGAAAATACAATTTAATTGCTAAATGTGGCTGGGGAAAGTCTTATGAGAGATGCTCTGGTACAACAAGGATTAGCGTCTGGAAATAAATACCCTTTGAAGTTGGTAATCAGAAATTTGTGAAGTTCCAGGTTCATAATGCGTTTGTTCAGCAATAATTTGGGGAACGAGTTTGTTCCATGACCTCAGTGGTGAGAGAGGACGATGGGAGTGGCAGCTCAGCCCGTGGTTACTTCAGTAAAAAATGGAAAATTTTCTTCTCAAAGCCGGCGGTGTTGGTTACAAACCCCTTCCTTTTTCTGCCTGCTTGGGAAGGGTTCCACAGGACTCCCTTGCAATGGCCAGGAGCTGGAATATCTGACATTTCCCTTATCAGCTGGCTGCAGTTTTACCTGCCTGCAAGAGGAGCCTGCAGGGACCTGTTCATGTGATTCCTAAAAGGCACCCTGAGTAAGTGAGTGCTGCAGGTACAAGATAGTCCTGCAAGATTATTTCTCATCACTTGAGCGACTCCTTTGTGTGAGTGAATCCAGCTATAAGATCTGACAATTTAAAGTCATTTCCATTTGAGCAGGTGTAGGGGCACCATCTGTTCTGCTGGTTTTCTGTGGAGGTAGTAATTCTTTCATTGAAAATGTACAAATCTGTCTAAGATAACCACCCACATTGAATTCCTATTTGTATGGGCAGCCAACCCAGCTTTTATTTGCCCTTTAGAAATTAATAGGTTATGCTTCCTGCATCTAAATAAATTAACAAAGTGGGAGGAGTTATTTAAATCAATAAAAATAAAAGCCTAAAACTGTTTACTTCTCTTATACTACTGTGGAACAGTTAGATTTTTAATCACAGTGAGAAAAAGCGAAATTATTTATCAAATCTTCCTCTTCTTTATAAGGTATACAAATGCTGTAATTTCCCTTATGAATTAGTGAGAATGTAAGATACTGGTTACTGAAGTTAATGAGATTAAATCAGGAGAACTAGCAAAATTTCATGAAAAGAATGTCAAAAGGATTCTCTTGGACTTCTTTTGGAAGTTTCAAGGAGCTGAAAATGCAAAGTCTTGCCAGTATTTAAAAGGGTAGATGTGGTAAATTGGGAAAACAGCAGGTCTGTTTGATTTGACAAACACATAGACAATCAGGAGATGAAGGAAAGCAACCAATAAATTTGGGGCAGTGGCTGGAACCTCTGAACTTGCACAATGAAAAGAAGGGCTTGTTCACCAAGTTTCATCTTTATGAGATTATAATTAAGGTTATTAGTGTTGGCAGTAGCTGAGGATGATGGGGGTTTTTTATGTGAGGTAGGGAAAAACTGATCTTAATGCCCACTAGGCTTGCATTTCAGAAGTCAGCTGAGTATTTTCACTTTGCACAATACCTTCCTCCTTCCCCAGAAGATAAGCCCTTCATTTTTTGTTTTGGAAAAAAAAAAACCAAAAAAAAACCAAAAAAACCAACCAAACTAAAACCTCCACACCCCAAACTCAAAAACCAAACCCACTCCTATGTAAGGTCACTGTAGGGCCCACCAAATAAATCATAAAAAAGTCACTGCTAAATTAGAAAAGGTGAATGTAACAGGGATGTGTTGTAAATGAAGTGTTTCTATTTGTGTGTGATAATGGTGACCAAAAGTGTTTGGCATCTTTGTAGGTACTCCAAGAGAAACACAGATCCCTGCTGGCAAAAATAGAGAAGTTTAATTTGAGTGGAAAAATTATAATGATCTATATTACATATTTTGCCTATGACAAAGCCACCAAAATAATGTAATAAGATCTTAGATTTAATGTGCCAGGCTGCAAAACTTATGGGAAATACAGACTTACAAAAGAGTTGAGAGAAACTCTTTGAGCTGTATTAGTTGTGCTCAACACTGCTCTGTATGGGGACAGGGAAAATGAAAATGCTGGCTTGTCTCTGTTGAGTTTCAACACAAAGACATATTTCCCACTGGGTTTATGGTTGGATCCTCTCAGGCTGTTTGTTTTAATGTTATTCTGAGAATTTTGCACTGATAGTGGCTGGGTCCTGTTTGTCTCAATGAAAGCCTGTGGAACAAAAAATTGCTGTTTTGGAACAAAAGGTGATAGTTGAGGATAAAAAGATTGGAGCTGGAAATGGTAGTTTGATTAGGGATCTTCTTTACTATTTATACTTGAAAATAGTTATTTTCTGGTGATTTAAGGTATTTCATATCCTCCTAACATTTGAAGTAAACAAGTGACTGAGAAAATTAATAATTTATTTGACCACTCCTTTATTTACTGGCTGCTAATAGTGGAGAGAAATGTTTTTTGTGCTGTCTCACAACATCTCCTAAATAAGGTCTGTTTTAAATCAGAATTATCATCTAAATAATATAATTAATTCAGCATAAATTAAAAAGTAATGTTTTTTCTTTATGATCTCCTTTTAAATGGATATTAATTTGTTTCAATGAATGAAGATAATAAGGTTAATAGTTTAATGTTCCTCAGTTGATATCTGCTGCTTTTCCTATTACCTTTTTTTCCTTTTTGATTATAAATTGGCTAACCCCTGGTGTATAATACCAGAAATCATCCCTTCAGTGTATCCAAAGCTATTTACTTAGACTCATCTTTTATTATTCCCACTGCCACAGTCTAATTATTGTAGTGAAAGATTGAACACAGAATAGTTTGGGGCTTTGATCAGTCTTCATATAAATTTCAATAATGAGAGTAAAAGGTTTGCGGTTTTCTGAGATAATTTGATCCCTCCAGACACACTCAGCTTTTACCAAAGGCAGTGAAAGCCATATGAGACCTCTGACAGCATTTGTGTCTGGTCTGTGACATCTCTGCAAGCAAAATTCTTTTCTCATACCAATAAAGAGTAATTTAATATTTTTAAATGTGGCAGAGAAACTATAGACTGCTGCATGTTTTTTTCCTTAAATTTTCGCTTCGTTGTCGCCTATCAGTTTAATTGTCTGTATTACAAGTTCCTACATCAGAATCCTCTAAGAATACATAATAGGTTTGCTTGCATTTCTCTCTTTTTGAAAGAGTATACCAACTGTCATTCAGATAAATAAAACAAACCATAATCCTTGTTATTCTATTACTATCGGTGCTGGGTCCCTTCAGAGATAAATAGAAAAGCAGCTGGAGACTGAGGATATTTCGTAATCTTATAAATTGAAATTTAAATGCCTCAAGGAGGAAATTTCCAAAATAATTGTGACAGAAGATAAGTCCCGGCTTTTGGCAAAATTTTATTAGAATTACTTGTTCCAGATCGTTGTCTGACGCCTGCATGAATTAAGAAAATGGCAGCACTGCCATGTAGAGGAATAGCTGGGCTTTTTTTCATCTTGATACATTTTTCTGAAAGTGGTCTTTCATCAGCATTATCAGGTGTGACACACCCAGGGACACAATCAAATTTAAAATCATGAGCCTTTAGCTGATGCCAGTTGATTTAAAATCATATGGGTGACTAATAGCATCTCAGTTTGTGCAACTAAATACTTACAATTTTTAGCTGAACGTGAGGGTTAGATAGTAGCACTTTAATTTTTCTTGGGGTGTGGGATTTATTTTTTTTTCTCACTAAGATATGCAGTTAAAAAAGAGTTGGTGACTTTCTGGTCTCCTCTGCTGTCAGCTGGTTCAAAACTTCTGCTGTGTTTTGACCACGAACCCTGAAAATAAATATTCCTTTGTTTACAGTTAGTGAATCCCAGATGTACAAAGTAGTAACCAGTTGTACATAGTAACAACCATTGAGTTCCCAGTTGTTTTGAAAAGCTAGTAGGGGTGTCTAATGCTAAAATTTGGCCTAAAAAATGTTTTAAGATTACTGAAAATTCACTGGTCGCTTGGAGAGGAGAGGATATATAACATAACACAAAGGCAGAGCAAACCTCACAAAGCACAGCTTTTGCAATGGAGCTCATGCAATAGAGGTGGATTTTTTTCATACCATGAATTCCAAACTCAATTCAGATGAAAGAAATAGCATATTCCCTTTCCACACGTCGTAGCTGTACATCTGTGCAGGCTGGGTGCAGTTTTGAATGCAGGGAGTAAATGAGAAACATTGCAGGAATGTTTTCACTGGATCAACTCTACAAAACTTCATTTATTTGGGCTTTGAGGAAAGAAATGATGGACACTGCTGGTGTGGATAGGGCCCTGAGAGGCAGCTGACAGTGAAGTGGAATAGGATAAATCATATCAGTAATTTCTGTGGATCCATCTGGGTTCTTGGGCTGTGCAGAGACACTCCATGCATTTTCTGCCAGCTGTGGTGGGAAAAGGCAGCAGGAGGAGCAGGACCACTGTCCCAGCCAGGCTTGCAGAGAGCCCTGGGGCAGCTGCAGGCAGTAAACTCTGGAGCTCAATGAGAAATTCTTCTGGTGGCCCTAAAAGTCCAATGGAGGCATTTGGGGCTGTTAACTGTGAACCTTTCACAATCTGAACCTCTTCCCAGCTGGCTGTCAGGCTGCCCCAGCAGTCACAGAGGGGTTGTCTTCTCCCTTTTCTACCCCATGGAATGGGAAGCTCTTCAGAGCTCAACTGTGATGTCTTGGCTTGATCTGTTCCAATACTCCTCAAAGATCTGCCAAATGAGGGAGAGTCTAAAATCTGCAAATTTGACAGACAGGAAGAGAGGACTGGAAGGCAAAGCGTACCTGAAAACGGATGAAATCATCTGGAAGGAGAGAATAGCAGGAACAATGAATGCAAAGTGCCCCTCTTAGGCTGCAGCGATCGATGGCAATAACCAAAAAGGGAACAACAAGGAAAAGATCAATAAAAAGGACCTGGGCATTGTGGTGGTTGGCAAGGACACAAATGTGTTGTGCTGCCATGGCAAAGGAGCCTGCAGGAGATGTGAAATGATCCTGCTCAGTGCTGTCAGGACCTTGGCTGGAGCCTGGTGCAGGGTTCTGGGCAGAGCAGAGAGCTGTGAGAGCGCTCCTGCACAGGGGGAGCAGCCAGGGAGAGCAGGAGCAGCCGACAGATTGAAATAATAAGGTCTGTTTATTCTGAAGCAGAATAAAGTGCCAAATGCCAGAAAGATGGGTGGGAGTAAGCAGACCGTGATGGATGGGACTGGAGAAGTGATTTATTCTGTAACAAGAAACAGGCAGGTTCAACATGAGAAGAGAAGCTCTCCATTAGATGTGGTGAGGCACTAAAACAGGTTTTCTGGGAAAGCCCTGAGTGTCTTACTGGTAGCTGCTGAGAAGTGCTGTCTCTCACTTCTGTCAGGAATTGCACAGGTGAGGTTGCTGCTGCCATGTTCTTGGCTGCACATGCTGCAGAGCAGCTGTCTGTGGGCATCTCTAATAATGTCACTGTCACAAAAAGAGACTTGCAGAAGTGGAGGAGCTGAACTTAGCAAAAACTCAAAAATAATTGAATGTTTTCAACACAACCACCCTATAGGAACCAAATATCTTAGGGACCCCTGACAACATCTGCTCTGTTATAAACACTATATACTTTTTTAAACACTATATACTTTTTTGCACAATTTCATTGAAAGTCTGGTTTCAGCTTTGCTAATCCCAGAAGTTCTGCATCCACAAAGTTTTTCATTGTCTTTCAAATGGAATTTTGAGTAACAACAGCCTAAGAATATTTTAAATTGTTTGTTTTTTGGCTTTTTGGGGTTTTTTTTTTTTTTTTTTTTTGAATCTTCATGTTTCAAGTTTCCAAAACATGGATATCAGACACATCAAAATGTGTTTGTTATTTGTTCATATTTTCTTTTAATACTGGGAGAGATTTACATTTCAATTATTCAGTTCCTAAATCATGCAGAGTCACTTAGGTAATGAAAACTCTGTCCCATGCCTGTGCATTGGGTTTTTTGTTTTATCTGGCCCCTCCTTCCTTGCGTGGGCTGAGATGCTTTCCATCCTCAGCTCCCTGGTTCCCATCTTCCAGCATTTTACAGTTAAAGTATAGGTCTGTGGTATAATGAAATTCAAAGGAGTTGTAATGAAATGTCTGAAGGAGAGCAGGGGAATCTACTTTTCATTCATTAGCTTAACGCCTGTGCAAAATCTATTAAAATTGTTTTCAATACTTAAGACTTGTTGTTGTTTGTTCTTTCCCTGCCTTAGAAGAATCCAACAGCATAATAAATGTGTCACATTTTTTAGGCCCAAAAGTGTGGAACAGCTTTTAATGGGAAAGAAAATGTGTTTTGAAAACTAGGAAACTCAGCAGTGAAATAAATTGAGCCTCAAAAAGTGATTGAAATCTCCAAGTCAATATACAAAAGGTATCCAAAGACTTGTGAAGTCTGACAGAATCTCTTTAGTTTGAGGTGTCTTTCATTTTGCATCAGGGCTTACATTTTTAAAAAGCAGCAGTAAGCAGTGCTGTCAGGTGCAGCGGGTTTGAAAGCAGCTCATGAAAGCCTGAAATTGTGCACAACTCCAGGTAACTGCGTCCCCAGCAGATAACCGAAATAATACATTTCCTAAATTGGGCCGCATTAAGCAATTACCGTGGTGGAAAACCGTGTCGTCTCTGTTCCTTCCTTGTAGCCCCAGCGCCGCGTCACGTTCCACCTGCCCGACGGCTCCCAGGAAAGCTGCAGTGACAGCGGGCTCGGAGACCACGAGCCCGCCACCGGGGCCAGCGCCTCCCACCCGCTGCCCCTGGGCTTCCCCCAGGACGAGTTCTACGAGCAGGCATCCCCCAACAGCCGCACGGAGGGAGACGGAAACTCCGACCCCGAGTCTAGTAAGTGCAGAGCTCTGCTCACCTCACCCCATCCTTTCCATCCCTCGCTCACTGGGCTCTCTGTTCCTCCAGGTAATTATCGAAAGCGAGCCTTGGTTTCAGCGCCGCGGAAGAAGCGCGCTGTCTCTAAAAATGGGTGGCCTGGCCGCTGGAAACAAAACAGTTGGGGGTGTTAAGGGTTTGTGGGTGTTTTTATGGAGCTGGTGTGCTGTGCAGCTTTCTGAGGTGCCATGGCACTCTTCAGTATTGCTGCTCCTTTATGGGGGTGCGGCACCTTCCCCGGGGCCCCGTGTGTCCCAGGCCGCCACCGGCGGATCAGCGCAAGGAATGCGGGACAGGCCTAGCCTGCAACTCCCAGATTCGTTTATTATAAAAGCAAAGCATAAAACTCAACCTAACTCGAAGGCAGAGCAGAGGCTAGGGCCTAAAAATGTCTAAAAGAAAAGTGAAAGCAAAAGGTCTAAAAGGTACCTCTCTCAGGCCAGGGCAGTGGGTTTTAAGGGATTCTTTTGGGGGCGGAGTTCAGGGTAAGGATCCAACAGTGAGAGAGGAACAAAGTGGGGATTTCAATACTGAAACCGATAAAGAAGCAGAGAAGGAGGGTAACAATTTAAACAACTAACAAGGCATAAAAGATTGGGAGATTGATAGGGAACAGTCTGGAAAAAAGGCAGGGTCAGGGAAGAATTGACAGCTACGTAGATGAATACAATCTAGGCAGTACAAATAGTACAGGGAAAGGAGGGGTTAAAACTTAGGACTAAATTATTAACATAGGGGAACAGCAAACCACCCCATTTAACATAAAAACATATCTCAACACTGAGGAGGTTAACGCTGTTGCCCTAATAGTCATAAATACTGTGCTGAGGGAATATGCGTTTTTTAATGTTTCCCTCTCCAACACTGCTGTGTGCTGTAGTTTAACAGGAGACTTGTGGGTGATGAGCAGCTCCGTGAAAAGACTGCACTCAGAAATAAGGATTTCTTGATTTGTCCTCTGAAAGCAGCGATGGTGTGTCGTAACAATCTCAGAAGGGTTTGTCATCCTCTGCCATTGCCACTGCCTTCTTGTGGTGTCCTAAACAGAATCCACAGGAGCAGGAGCTGTGGGTACTGCCGCTGCTCTCTGCTGTGCTGTGATGTGGTAGCCAGTTGGAGACTCCACTGAACTTTAGTCAACTGCTAATTGTCCAGAGGCTCCTTATCTGGATTAAATTGAACCGTGCCATTGATAAAGAGACACCTGAATGTCTCTAGGCCTCTAAGGCCTTGTTAGCGGCTTAATAAGTGATTTGAAAATACATCTGTTCTGGGCAGAGCTTGGCCCAAAAGGTGGATTTCAGCTGCTTTAGTGTATCAGGAGGAATGAATTAGTGAGTGCTATGCACTTGAAATAGCTGCAGAAGGTAGTTACACTCTGCAGTGGCAAATCCAGCAGAGAGCATTCCCTGCCACTCCGAGCTGGCTCTGCCACACTCAGCCTGGCTCCTGGAAATCACACCTCTGCCTTTCTTTGCCTTTGCTGCCAGGGACTGGGGCCTCAGACTGGGCTTTTCGCACACATGAGGTGTCCTCTTTTTTTTTTTTTTTAATTTGTGAACTATTACCTAAGCTTAATTTCAGTATTTGTAAGGTGATATGTTTCTTGAAGTAATGCCAGAGTATTATGTTTTCCAAGTTGTTAGACAGCTGACAAGAACCATCAGAGGTTTTTAATCTTGTGTTGAAAACAATCATCTTTTGCTCTTGTGTTTATGTATTTGAGGCTGTAATATACCCTTAATAATATTCTAGGCAGTCAAACTGAGATCTTCACAGAGTTAAGCTTAAAGGGCTAAAAATATTCCAACAAAGAAATAAAATATCAAGTTATATATTATTTGCTGCTTTTGCTTTGCATACTCATGGTCTGAACTTGCTTTTCAGCTCTTTCTTGTTGCTTGTAACTGATTCTTATACTTTACTGAAGTGAGAATGATGTACATTAAATCCATCTCCAGGACCTTTCCTGCACAGAACATGGGACAGGACCTGGTGCAGAGGAGTTCTCAGAACAGGCATGTGCATCCTGTCTTGCATTTACAAAGAGGCACAGGTTTGGGATTTGCCAATGCTTTTTGTGCCCAGGTTTTTTAATTTCAGAAGAAATATGTGCCATGACTCTTGTAGAATGTGGCTCTAAAAGCAACTCAGCTCTGACATCTGAATGTCATTGACACACATCCCTGTGAGCAGGCTAAGCAGGCATCAGATGTCTTTCCAAGTGTGAAGTTGAAGAAAGTTTAATCACCTGTCTAATTACCTGACAGCTCAGTTTTAAACTTGAAGTTGCAGTTTAATTAGAGTTTATTTTATGTGAAGATTTTTCTTCCCTTCCAACTTGTATCTTATTGAAACAGTTTAATTGAAGTAGCACGGTGGTTACAGCAGGGAAGGCTTCTCTTGTGGCCCTTTTTAGTGTTTTATGCTTTTATTAATGGCAGCATCTAGTGGCAGGAACAAAAACCAGATTTAGATAGGTGTTGTGTGCTCCCCTACATCTAAGTGAAGAAGGGGAATACCCACAGCATATTTGTGTTCATTGTGCTCCTGCAAAGTGACTTGGTGCAGATGACAACAACCCAAAATACCTGATGAGCCTGAGGTTCATGTAGTTCACTTGTGCACGCAGAACACATTTAGCCAACAGTGAAACAGTAAAATTAGCTCTGGATTGATGGTTTCCTCTACAATCTTCTGCTGGATTTTTGGTTGTCCTTTTTTCCTTATTCTAATTTTGGGTGCCTTGATGTATTCAAGGTATTTCTTGTCTTCCTTCATGGACTAAAATATTGTTAATGGGAAAAAGAGACAGGGAATACAGTCGGGATGTCTGAGTTCATACAGCAGAACAAGCATGGCCTTCATTCCCTCCCAACATCTTTAATATCTGACCTGTCTTGATCTGAGACATTGTCTGGAATGTTAAGCCTTATTTGTCACCTGGTGGGGATTTAGTTCAGCTTTTCCTGACAAGGAGAGAGATTTGGGGTGAAATGATGTCAATAATGTCCAGAACCAACCAAGGGCCCTGTGAAAGCTGCTGAGAGCTGTGACATCACTCATGGCCATGTTCAAAAGTTTTTTCTTCCATTTGCTTTTCCTGCCTACAGTCCTTTGGCATTATTTGTTTCTCTAATACTGGGAATTTTTGCATTTTGGAAACTTTCCATTTACTTGCAATATCTTAGCGTTTATTGCAAACCACTGAAAAAGATGAGCTTAACAAAATAATTTAAAAAAAAATAAACTAAGAAAACAAACACCCTGAGAAATATTGGTGAGAGGAAGCTTTACAAATTCACATCTGATTCAGGACTGAAGCAAGGAAGGAAAAAAATAACTCTAAGGTTATAGTGGTTAGAAAACTGTGAGAAATTTATATGTAAACCTTTAAAATTAATTGCCTGTGCTAATTAAAATTAGAAATAGGCTATTTAAAATGATTTGTCTTCTCTTACTTTAGTTCCCTGCTTAGAAAGACATAAAGTTCAGTGTGGTAGATGCATCATAAGGAAGAGATGCCAATGAGCTGTCACACTAAGTAAATAGTAATATAAAAATGAAGGTAGGTTTGTAGAGAACCTTATTCTTAAATAACAGCACTCTTGTACATGGTATTCAGATATTTTCTCTTCATAAATTGCTTAAATAAGGATGTTCCAATAACTCCCTATGCTAAGGATTTTAACCAGAATATCTTCCCCCCTCCTCTTTTTCTCCTCTGTTTAAATACAAAACACACTTCAAGCATAGACAAAGACCAACAAATTCTCTGTGCCTGGACTTCCCTGGCAAATTCTCTCTCAGTTGTGCCCTCTCAGAGGCTGTAAGCAGTGATGTTGATCAAAGGGGTTGAAAGGTACATGTAAACCTCAGTTCTGCTGGGTTATTGAATACATGTGTAGGATATTAGTGAAAAATTTTTATGCTTCATCTGTTTTTATAGCCTTATCAAATCTGTTTTCTTTCCTCTAGACAATAAAATTATTTTACTTTTGTTTGGAGAAAAAATAGAATATGACTAGTTCAGCCAAGAAACTGGGCAGAGCAAGAGGAATGATTGCAGCTTGGGGACAGGGAGTGTGGAGGGGAAGCCAGAAAACCTGAAACTAATCTGCAATTAAATAATAGCAATCATTTTCTGTAAAGAAAATGGAAGTATAAACAAAGCTAGCTGAAAATTAAAGTTAATGAGGCAAATCACGCTGAGATTTCAGGGTTTCAAATAGGAGGAAACTGGTGTATTAAGGAGAGGGGGGTCTCCATGAAGAATATTTAACATGAATTAGTGACTAATAACCCAAGGAAGTTGCACTGAAAATCAGCAAGTGTAGAGCTAAAGGGGAATTGGTAGACACCATAAGTTTGTGGCCATCTCAAGCTGGTGCTGCCAGAGGTGTCTGGCTGCTTATTTTTGTTTCCCAATCAGAGCTTCATGAGGTTGAAGAGCTGTGTGGGTGAACTGGATTGAAGAAATCCTGTGGGTTCAACCCCTGGCAAGAGGGAAAGGTAAAATTTAAATACATGGATTCCTCAAATCCGTTTTTTCCACAAGGCACAACCTGTGGACAGCAAATGAGTAGCTGGGGCAAAGCTTTCCTGGCTTTAAGTGATCATCAGAGTGCAGAGAATCTGTCTTAGGAAGAATTAAGACTGCAATCTGTGGTATTTAACCACATAAGAGGGAGGTTTGCTGCAAGGAAGACATCTGTTCATGATTAAAGACAGCATATATTTCTTCCTCAAAATTAAAAGAACACTTTCACCTTGACTTAATTTTTGATAAGGATGATGTTGATGAGCACCAAGGCAGGCTGATGAAGAGTGATGATAATGGCACTAAAAGTCAGAGCAGATTCAGTGCATTCATGTAGAGGAAAGGAGATAATCTTCCTCCCAGGACATCAACACTAATAGTGTTTTCCTTATATTTCTGTAATTCTGATACACAAGGTGTCAAGCAAAAATAAAGCTCTGGTCAAGTTCCACTACTGGAAAACATCTACAAAGAAGAAATTGAGATATATATAAATATAATTAAATAAATGGTATCATTGGTTTCCCAAGAGTAGGAATGAGATTAGCTCCATTATCTCACTTCCATGATATGTGTTTTTCACATTGGGGAATACATGTACAGATAATCTATATATATATTTAAGGACTAATAACTGTTATTATGACATTAGGGTGGAGCACTTGTAATTAAGAATGAAAAGACATGGAATAATACAAGAATGGAAAAATCTCCATAATTATCTTTATTAATGAGCTTGGCATAAAAAGCAGGAACATGTCAATGAAATATTCTAGCAGCTCAAAGCCAAGCATCACTGACAATAGAGGAGGAGGTGTGCATGACACGAGAATTGGATTTTGCTAAGGATTTGAAGTAATAGCAGTGGGATGAAATCTAATAGTTGAGAGTCATTCTCACAGGAGCTGCTGTATGTAACTAGTATATAAATCACCAGCTGAAAATGACATAAAGAAAAAAACCAACTGAGTATTACAAAGATAAACTATAAATCACCAATACCTAATGTGACTGTGAAAAAAATCCTGAGTTACTCCTAGCAGAGGGGAAAAAAGAAGAAAAGGAAAAACCCCAGGGGTTTGCTGACACCGTAACAGGCCTGTTATGAATAGTGTTGACTTCCCACTTTAAAGAAAGGTGAATTCGCATGAGAAGCAGGCACAAAGAAATATTGTTAATAACAGGGGAATGGGATGCCCATATACAGAGGAAGGAATTGATATTGGCTCGTTTAAATGCAAGGTAAAGGCTGGCTGGGGCCTGGGGCTGCTCTCACACAGCAGCAGGGAGTGGAAGCCAAAATACAGCACTGGGTTAGTTCACAGAGAAATGGGCTGGTGCTGCCTTTAAACCAGCCAAGGCTGGAAATTCGGGGGCTGCAGACGAGATCAGTGAGGAAGTATAGAAGCAGGGCATGGAGACGCAACCTGGCTTTAAAAAGGAGCTTGGTAAATTTGTGAGAGGGCAAATAAATCGCTGCCCGTAAGAGCAGCAGCTCCAGTGTGTCACGCAAGAGGTGTGACACACAACAGGTGTGACACACAAGCAGCAAACAAGACTCTTCAAGGCTGGGAATATGAAATCCAAGGGTGGATGTGTTTTCTGAGCCTCAGTTCTGCTCTGGGCTCCAGCTCCAGCCCCCTCTGGACACAGGGCTGGTCATCACCAGTCCGGGAGCGTGGCCGTGCCACCTCCAGCCGCTGGCGCGACAGAAGCTGGCCCCTGCTGTCCCCAGCCCTGCCAGCAGCTCCGTGGCAGCCTGGGGGGCCCTGGAACTCTTCCTGGTGCCTGGTGGAGGAGAAAGGGTCAGCACAGAGCTGCAGACAGGGAACTCATTCTCCCTGGGAAAAATGCCTGCGTTTTCTGCCATGCTGACTTGTCTGATAATCAGAAACTCTGCAGTTGCTGAAATATACTCTTTAAACATCATCAATAAGATGCTCTGGCAGCTGGGTTTCAGACCTCATGCTGGGGCACAAGAAAAAATAAATCTACAAAGTCCTAAGTTTCTTTTTCCCTGTCCAAAAACTGGACTGTCGACAGATAGAATTTTTTTTTTTTTCAATGATGCTTTCAGTTTTTTCCTTCCCATCTTATGTACTTTATATTTCCACAGAAAGGTTGAAATGTAACAGCAATATTTCAGTTTGGTTGTTGCTAAGTTATACACACAATTAGGCCTAGTTTGAATGTAAAGGAAAGAAGCTGTCATTAGTTAAAGATAACAAATCTCAGGCTAAAATACATCCCAGTCTCCAACACCTGCCCATTGGGCCCTTTAACTTCTGCTGTATTGGGCTTTTCTAACCCCATGGCTGAACACTAATAATTAAGTCGGAAAGTGCTGAGGTAATTAATCTTTCTGAGGCAATAGAGTTTGATTGATCTTCTACCTTTAATCAAATTAGCTTGCACGTAGGTGGGAGAATGTAATGGCTGAGCACGGCTCTGTAGCACTTTGTGAAGTGCCAACCCCTGCGATGACCTCCAGCGAGTGCTCCCATGAATTATGGCCTGGGAGCCTCCACAGCAATCACTGAGTGGCTGTGTGATTTAAAAGATGGGGGATCTGGCAGAGTTCAACGTCAGGATGTGCTCAACACTCCCCTTTTCAGGGGTGTCTCTCTTAGGAGGTGCAGTTTATCTCTGCGTGGCACACATTTGAGGGCACTGAATGTCACAAGGCTTCAAACTGTGTGGGTTTTCCAGATGTTTTAGCTCTTTGCTTCTAAAATAATTTAATTGTAAGCACATAGAGTGAAGCAAGCCAAAAGAAACTCCTATAACACAAAACATGATAGTATTCTGGATTTGTTCCTGACTGGAGAGGTCAATTTGCAGTGATACAGATGAGTGGCTTTTGCTAGCAGATTTTCACTTGTACCTGAGAGGATACAGATTGCATATTCAGAAATAATTCCATGATTTGGTAATTTGATCCCTGGGTGCCTGACTTAAGAGTTTATTAAAGCAGCTGACACAAAGAGGGGAAGATGGACAAAGCAAATTAAATTAAAAAATGCAAAAGGTGAAAGATTTTTCCACTCAGCCTCTCAGTCAAACATGGCACTATAAACAGACACTGAATTTTAAAGTTTTATACTTTCAGTGTATAAGGAGCACTCTCTATAAATTCTTTTTAAAGTAAATTTTAGATATTTTATTGCTGATATCAGAATATAAAACCTTGATCTACCTTTTCTACTCTTTGAAGAAAAAGAAGATAAAAGCAAGTTTTCTGAGATGCGCCATGTTTTTTCATGCAAAATCAATGAGGATTGATGAAGAAAATCAATGGGGAAAACATGCTGGATTTTCTAGACTGCATAGTGGGATGAAGTAACTCAGGCAATACTAAAATGCTTCTGAATGCAACTTCATGCAATTCTTGACTGAGGTTTATAATAGAAGTTACTCTGTCTAAAGTGATTAGAAAGAATAGCTCCGCCTCACAGCTGAGAAATCAGTCACTTCTCGTGGAATAATAAGGAATGCTTTAAAGCATTTGCTTGGGTGGGGGTTTTTTAAATAATAAATGAGATCTGACATCTATAAACAGTGATTTAGTGGCAGATGTTCTGTGATATATATTTATGTTATCACTTAAGCTGACATGGTAATGGATAATCCTATTTGTTCTGTTTATGAAAGTTTTAAAATATATTGCCATGGCAAGCAGGCTGATGGGCAGAGGTGGAAAGAGAACAAATTCCTTCGCTCTACTTTTTCAAACTCCTTTTTCTGACTGGCTGTCTCTCTGCTTTGTCTCAAACTTTCTCTTCTTTCTTCTTCTAAGAGTAGAAAAACACAGATGATGCAATTTGTCTTTTTTTTTTTTTTTTTTTACCAAATCAAGCTAATCAGTCACTGGCAGAGGAGCTTTTAGCCATATGAAATATTAAGATGTTTGTTAGCATTGAGTTCCTGTTTTAAAAATGGAAATATGGGGGGGAAAAATTGTCTTTTATATAATTTAAGCCATATGAAAAATTTCATGATTATAATTTGATTTGAAGCATCATAATTTATTGCTTGATTTTCACCGTGATTAACAAAAAATATATCACAAAATATATTTAAAGACTGTCTGCAGCTACCAGTCTGTCTTAGAATTAAATGGAAAATTGCATTTATTGAACGAAGCAGATTCCCAACTGATGGTGCATTTCAAGTCACAGCATTTGCTGACTCAAATCTGATCAACTCAATAAATCCAGTTGTTGTTGTTCTTGTTTGTGTAGAGATGTGGTCATCCTTTAGTCTGATTCTTCTAACTGGACATTTGGTAAGGAAATAGGATTGATCCAGTCTTGAGGCATGCATTGGGAACAACTAAAATTGTTCCAAAAAGTCGTCTGTATCCATGTATTCCTGAATTCTTTTTGCCTATACTCTTCAAATAACTTTTAGCTGTCTGGAAAAACAGTGTATTGTTAACAAACTGCTGTTTCTGTCTTTTTTTTGAGGTTGTATGATTGTGATCTTTTTATTTTCGGGCTACTGTTCAAGCCTTGACTTTGCTGTAGCTCAGGAAGGAAAGGCCCCAAATTCCCTGTGCTGGCTTCTCAGGGGAACACAGGGTGTTGTGTGTGCTGCTCACCCAGCCACTGGAATTCCAGTTTTTTTTCTTGAAATCTACTGGTCACTGATGTGATCTATTCATTCTGAAAAAGAAAATGTATTTTTCTGAGTTGAGCTGAAGAGACCTGGACAAAATATTTATGATTATCCTTTTGGATTTATATTACACCAGAGGTTGAGATTCTTACCTTTGTGCTTAGTACCCATAAATAATGTTGCTGTTTCATAGTCAGTGGCAGGATTTTGCAGGGATTCTGCTTTATTCATAGTGCTGTGTGATTCAGTAGTGTTCTGATTAATTCAAGTGACATTCTAATTGTTGTTAAATGTTTTCAGAGCTAACTCTGAGTGTTGCTGAAGTCAGCAGTTCCAGAAGCTGCAGTCTCATGTATCCATTTCAGAATTCTCAGCCTGGCCTCCTGCTGCCTTGGTTGTTTGTACACATCCATTCCCATGTTTCAGCTGGAATTAGATGGTAAAATCCCTGGATTACAGAGAGAAATTTTGCTCTGTTTCTGTGGGGCTCTGAGCACATTGTGGCGGTTATGCTGATTTTCTGCTCCCAGTGCAATTGCAGTTCAAAACCATTCCAGATGCTCGTGGAGTGGAAGTGGAGCAGACCTGTACAACAAACATATGCTGTGCTAGCTGTGCCCCTAAGGGCAGGTCAGGTCTTGGTGTTTTCATCTCACCTGTAAAAACCAGTTAGCTCAGGTTTTTTACTGCCCAAGTTCAATTCCACTGCTGGTGCTGGTGCGAATGGGGTGGGACAGGAGCTGTCCCTGCTGGGCAGTGCTGTGGTGGGCCAGCATCTCCCAGGGTAATTCAGAGTCATTTCACTGCCAGATCAGCTGGTGATGCCTTGGGAAGGCTTCCCTGGAACAGAGACTGGACAGAGCTGGAGAGTGAAGTAGATCGAAAGGCCTCCAGGATACACCTTGGGCAGGACAGGGCCTGGCCAGGGCTACAAACAAGGTGGACCCAAAATGGTCACAAAATGGACAAACGGTGCCCAGGTCTCACCCTTTGGTCAGTTTTGGTCCATTTGCACACTGGGGTTTGATTGTCCAGTCCCAGCTCCAGGCTGTCAGGTCCCATCCTTCTTGTTCCTCCCTGCAGCCACCCTTGGTTGTGCTTTGGGGCTGAAAGT